>JAYKTE010000124.1:102682-121226 GCA_036873565.1 Xipholeptos notoides
GTATAAGTAACATTTATCTATTTTTAAACTTTCCTTTGTGTCTTTTGAACTCAATTTAGCAATAGTTATTTGAAAGAATTTATCCTACATAAACTTGATAGTTTAAGAGATAGACAAGAAATTTAATGTCATTAGACAGTTTATTTATTAAGATAATATTTAATGAAAAATAAAGATGAATAAAAACAGAGTTTAAATAATATTGTAAACTTTCTTCTATCGAGCTTCCAAAGGCCACTTTTTTATTCTATTTTCTATGCTTATTCTATTCTATTGTGCATAATCTCAAGTTTCTCTTTTCTAAGATTCCAAAGTTAACTATAGCAAAAATACACTTTTTTCATCTTTTAGATTAACATATCATGTATCTCATATAGTTTAAAACAAACATAGCTTACGGCTTTAAATGATAATTTGATTAAGGTCTTAGAGACTGCTTGTTAGAGGACTTGTATCATAGGGTTTAGTTAAAATGTTAAAAAGTACAGGAATTGAAATTATTTGACAAAGTATCCTTTAAGTTTAAAAGAAGTGAACTTTTAATCTGTAAGACATGGAAAATAATATAACTATTTCTATATAGTTAACAAGTGTCTTAAGATATAGATCTAAATTTATACTAAATATTTATCTAGTATTTATCATTAAAATTTCTTAGACTTTTCTAATTGATTCTAAGAATTCTTTCTTCCTTGTAATTTTTTCTTCTCTTCTAATATTGAGTAACTACTTGTATCATATGGATTCAATTCTAAATATATTTGTGCGTATTATTTTTTTGAAATCCTGAGATGAGGTATGATGAATTCTAAAAGTACTAATTGAACTATTCTTAATTAATAAAAGAGAGAATATTATGGATGAGGAGAATAGTCCGATTAGTACTTTTAGAATATTTGTGCATGTTTTCTGTTTTTTCTAGTGTTATTAAGTAGTTTGTTGCATTGCTGAAGTGTTGATTAAATCAAGTTATCACATATATCTTGAAAAAAAAAGATTTTTTGGGATATGTTCATATAGATCTTTGTTTCAGCACCAAATTTTTCTAACAATACCTAATCAAGAGTTTTAAAAGATGTTGCCCTATTGTCTAGAATTGTTATTAAAAGTTAATGGATTTTTAATAATTCTTTCATTTTCTTTTTGGATAAGATTGATTAACTGCTAGTAGATACTATTAGATTTGGTAAAACCAATTAGTTACCTGGAATTTTTGTTTTTTTATTTATAGATTGTCATTTGCCATTTATATCTGATGGTCTGAATTTTGAACAAGCGATTAATAAAGTTTCTGTATCTGAATCATCAGGTAAGACATTTAAAAATTATCCCTTAGTGTGAACAATAATTTCATGGTATATAAACAAGAAAAAATCCCCCAAAATTTTGTAGCCAGTTCTTATGTTTCTGATTATTTGATAAATTATTAGTTTGTATTTGAATTTTTCAGACTCACTAGGAAACCAGGCAAATCCAGTGCCATCAGGATTGGTAGCAACTCCTGAATTTATTACAGTGTCTGGTTCTGATTCTGCATTTCCTTTCACACAGTCAAATGGTTTGCAGAGTTTCCAGGCCTTATCAGATGTGAATGATTCGTTATTGGGAACAGTTACCAGCAATGATATTCTACCACAGAACACGCTGCAAAGTCAGGTTGATAGTCTTCTAGGAGGATCAAATGATGTTTACATGTCAACTATGGAGAACCTTGATCCCAACTTGCAACAGTCTTCAAGTGATTTTAAGAATCCTCCAGATACCGTGGTGATTATAAATTTGAGAGATTATGAGAAGACCAGTGTCAGTTCATTATCAAGTCCTGGAACACCACCCATTGATTCTCCATCTTCACCTAATAATCTCATTATTGATGCTGACACTCAGGCATCCTTAATTCAACGTTCAGAAAATCTCAATTTAGAGACGTTAGAGAGCAACTCTTTGACTCCCAACACCACTAATGCAAATGGCTTATGGGGGGTATTAGATGAAAGTGCTGTTGATGAATTACCATGTAAAGCTCATAAACCTGATAAGAATTCTGATGCACCTTCCAGTCTCAGAGCTACACATACATCGGAGAGTGAAACCTTGGATGTTGATCGAATTACTGCTATGTCGGCAGCAGATTTTGCTTTTTCAAAGATTGAACCTCAAACTTCTGGGGCTCAATTCACATTTGGTACACAGTCATTTGCCACATCAGTAACAAACACTGAGCTAAAGAATGCCAAGTAAGTATCACTAGAGGTAATTTATATTATTATTGTCCTATTTCACAATTCAGTTGAAGACTTGGTAATATTAATTCCAAGTTTGAATAGTCCCACATCTGTAATAAAAATGATGATGAATCAGTTGTACTTAAAAAAGTGGTATTGTAGATTTGTTTATTTTGCATCTTTTATTCACAAAAGGTTTATTTTCCTTATGTAATAAATGTTAAAATTACTCAAAGTTTTTATTAGTTAAATGTCAATTTTTTATACTTAGAATGTGAATAAATATTAGACTGAATACTAAATGTAATTAGACCGAATGTTGAATGTAAATCAAAGCAAATATAAAAATCATACTGAGATTAATCATGATATATAATTGAAAATTTATTTTTTATCATTTTAATATATTATGTCTTGTCAAGAGTGCATTTAGTTCAACCTTTAATGTTTCTATTAATTTTTCATGGCACATTTTTATATGCTAGCTAGTTATCTTATGTTTGTTTTATCATTTTTATATTGTGCAAAATTAAGATTGACAGAAATATAAACATATTTCTGCTACATGTAGAATAAATGCCACAAATTATTAAACTTTTCAAAAGTTGCTGAGAAACTTGTTAGCTTGAGATTTTTTCATTAACAACTTTGTCACTGTTAACAAAATATGATGACAGTATTAATACATAGGTGAATTAACAAGATTAAAAAAGAAAAGTCTAAATAAAAAAATGATATTAAAAATATATTCACCTGTTCTCTTTGTCTTCTCTTTCTTCATGTGCTACCTTTTTTCCTCATGTAAATGCAGTTAGTAAGTGTCTGTAATTTAAGGAATTTAATTTTTGTCTTTTTTCTTAATTGATTTAAGTAGTAATTGTTAACAACCTGGCTTATTAAATCACCCAAACTTCCAGTTCATTGCTTGAAAAATAATTTTATTATATTTTAATTAGTGCGTTAATATTTTTTAAATATTTCATTAGATAATACATCCTTGTAAGATAAACATGTTTAGATTGATAATGTTTAAAGGCATTAATTTAAGATCATTAAAGTTACATGTGTAATCATATTCATAATGTATCCAAATCAAATATTAAACATTTATTTTTATCAATTTGGATTTTATTTATTTCGTTGATATGAGGCATGAGTTTAGAGATATTTTATTTTTTGTTTTCAATTAATACAGACCAAACCATTATGAAAAAAATCCAGGATTAAATATGAGTACGAGATGCTCACAACAATTTAATCATAAAATCAGCAAAGTGAATCACTGAGCATCATTTTTATGTATTATAAACTTTTTTCAGAGAATTAGGTAATTGGGCTAAGAAGATATAATTTTAAATTATATCAGTTAAGATATGTTCTTAATATAAACATTGCATCAAAAGAATGCTAATGAATTAATTTCTTTAATTAATGAAAAACCTCTTGTTCCAATAAAAACAATTGAAATTGAAGTAACAAATGAAAATGGTAATCATAAAATACATTCATTTTTTATTGTTTGTTTCTAAAAAGCTTTCAAAGTCAATAAAATGAAAGTGACATCTTAGACAGTGATCTTAATATCAAATTGATTTACTCAAATGACTAAATAATGATATTAGAACCACCAAATACACAAATGAATATCAACTTAAGATTCTTTTAACACTCTTATTGAAATAATGTAACATTTTAATCTGAAACTACTAATCAAAATTTGATGCCTTACAATGGACTAATCATAAAATTTTGTGAAATTTTCTAATCACCTAGTTTTCAATAAATTTTCTAATACAGTATAAAGTATTAAAGTTATTTTATCATGTTTGATTAATCTTTTTATATATTCTTATTTAGACATAATGACTTTTTTCGAACTATCAGTAGAATTTTTCTTAAATTTTTAAAAACTATTGTGCTACTTTGTATAATACATACATGTATTGTGTAATTTTAGATTTTATTTTGAATTAAGGTATGGGCATTTATTACCCATTTGTTTCTCAGATCAAATTTGCCAATTTTGACCCTTGTTAATCCAAATTCAGTGGGGAATAGCAAGTATGAATTATAAAATTCTATAACAAAATATTTCATTTGATTTTGCTACAGGACTTTGTTTTTGTGGTATTGTCTAACAGAGATCCACTAAAAATATGGTATAGCTTATGATAAATAGAATGATTTTTTTGTTTTAGAATAGATTTTGTTGCAATATTATCATTCTATTACCTGAATAATACAAGAAGACAGTGGAATAAATGAAACTCTGAAAAAAGCGAAATTAGCAGTAGAAAATTTAATGAAAAAATAGTAAAACTAAAAAAATTCAAGATATCACTGATTTTTATTGATGTTTATTTTTGATAAAAAAACTGACCTATAAATTTTTATATCCAATGAGTTTTTATAAAAGATTTATAAAATAAAATTATCTAAAAAGTCTTACCTAAAAAGCAAGTTTTCGGTCGAGAAGATTCAAAGATTTATACAAGAATAAAACAAATTGTTTTAAAATTTTGTAGAAATATTTTTAAAATCCTGTTCACATCTAATTGTATTTTACATCATTTTTTATATACATGACTACTTATGTTTCTATGAATTATCGTTATTAATGAATAATACCATAAACCTTATTTAGATAAAAAAATTGTATCATATTTTACTTCGATTAAATTAGAAATGTAAAGCCAATGTGACATTGTTAAATAATTAATGGAAACATGAAAAATATAAAATTGAAATTATAACTTTTTAAAAATCTTTATAAAGAAAGTTGTCTTGCATGTTATGAATGATTATTAATTTTTAACTGAATAAGCATTTTTGCATGAAAAATGAATCAGTTTTGAAAATGGCCAATTGTGAAAAAAAAGGTTCCAAATTACAAAATAATTTATGCACCATTATTTGTTTTGCTCATTTGAGTTTTACTTGGAATGCTATTGTCTCTTTAAGCAACAAATTCACATGTCAGTAAGCTATAAAAGTAGGGTTAATTGGGTTGTACTAGTAAAAATATAATTGTAATCATGAACTTTCAACAGTTTAATGTTTATGTTGCATTTCAGGTGAATCAAACTATATCTAAAATGCATTTCATGCTTTATAACAAAAAGAAAAACATTTGTTTCAGACTTATTGAATTGCAAATAATTTTTAAAGTAACAATTGTATAAAACTATATTTATTTTTAAAAAACAAATTTAATTATTCTTGATGACAGATCCATTAATATGATTTACTAGATTTTACTGATAAATTTTTTTGTATAATTCCACTTAAAATTAATAAGATTACTTTTCTTTTTAAATTTGGTCTATTTCCTAGTAATTGAATCCAATTTCAAAACTATTAATTAATTAATATTTTGTGTTTTAAGATAAACTACAGGGTGTGGCTGGTATTTAAGAATAGATTTTATGGATCTAAAAACAATTACAGAATAAAGGAAGGAAATTGTATTTGATTACAAATAACAAACATAGAAATTAGCTAAAGATTGATTCAGTTTCAATAAAATCAAAACTAGCATCAATAACTGGTTCTATATAAGGTTGAAATGGGTTGCAAGCTCTGATTATCTGGTCTTTATTCATTTTAGACATGTGAACTACAGCAGTATTTGTTGTTCTATGGATGTTTATTAATCTCCTCCCCTACAACAGTCGACACAGTAGTCCTATGAATTTAGATTTAGAGAGTTAGGAGGCCAGATGTTAGGGTGATGCATTTGTACAGATTGTTAACCATCCATTCTTGCATTCTTCATGCCTTGTTGAATGGAACTGAGTCTTGCTGGAAGATGTAATTCCTACCATTGCACACACACTGTTAATCCAGGGCTTGACATTGGTTTCTAGAACCTCTATATAAGCAGCATCATTTACTCTAAGACCTTACTGGGGGGTGAAAAGTGTGGTATCATAACATGTTCTTCTTTAACAACAACACCCCAAACCATAAATGTTGATGGAAATTTTGTTCTCATTATACTTAGCACCCCAAAAGGATCTGAACCTTCTCATTTCTGTTAAATTTTCTTCTGTTGAATTTTCGGTTTTGATCAAAATTTTTCTCATCTGAAGAAAATCCAAATCCCACCAATTTCTTTAGGATTTTTGAGTTTGCTTGAAATTTTTTTTTTAACTGTTTAAGTGATTTTTTTTTGATTTTTCAGAAATATGATTTCTCTTCATGTGGCATCTGTATCGAATGTTTTCATGAACACTTTTGATTGTCTTTTCAGACATATGCAACTTTTTTTGCAAGTGACATCACTGGTTTTCGTCAATTGTCTGCTTAACTTTATGAATAAATTGAAATGTTGAATCAAAACACGTGGAATGTTTTTTACATTTTGATATGGACAATGTTATTTTTTTTTCAAACTCTTTATGTATGTTGTGGACAAACAATCTGGCAACCCTGAGAAAATGTACAATTTCTAAATCTTCATGATCAGCCTTGAATGCTACAATGGGAACATGTCTTTTTTATTTAATTTGTTAGCATAGGGTCTATCATTAATTCTGAAAATTAGATTCAGTACAAATTAATAAAAAGCTGTCAATATACGATGTATGTGTCCTCAAATACCAGCCACATCCTATATTTTATCAATGGTTCTTTTAACAAGGTCTTTAGCATACTTACCTTAAATGAGATTAAAGATTTTATTTGGGAAAATGTTAAAATATACTTTATGAGATACAATTTTTTTTCTGGCATGATACTTTATCTAGTCATCTTTAAATGTTCTAAACATTTATCATTTATCAGATAATCTCAAAATATTTTCATCTGAAAGTTCCCCTGAAGTAGAGCAATTATTACTGTTTGATTTTTGTAGTCTTAGAATTGTAAATATTTTGAAAAATTATTTGTAGCACAAGATATATTTGTGGCATGTTACTCTCTATTTTTTTTCTAATTATCAGTTCATAAGAAAAAAAAACAATTAGTTTTAGTACTTGTAAACTTAATTTTCAATTTTAGAATTCATTTCTGGTATTGATAAATTCTAAAACCTTGCAATTATATAATTTTATTTCAGCCTGATTATTTTAGGATATTTTCATTGTTGTCACTGCTCTTAATTTATTTTCTTCTTATGGACCTTCTGCATTAGTAACAAAATTTGATCAATGTTCACATATTCTGTGTGTTCCATCTGTCGTCTCTTATAGTATTTATGCATTTGTTTTCATATACTTCATTGAAAAAGAAAATATTTCGTCAATTTCTGATCAATTGAGTTTGTATGTGCAATACAGTCTAAAAAACAAAGTTTGACTCTATATTAAGCTTATTCTATTTTATTGAAATAGGACATTGTTGATAACATTTGTGATTTTATTTTTATTTTTTTTGTTATTCCATTTTATGTTCACTAATATCTCGTGTCCTTTCCAGCACCTGAAAAATCAGATGTATGAAAAGTATATTTTGAGTAAAATTTTTCTTCCAATTATGTTCTTTATTTCTTTAAAATATAATGTAATAATAAGTTTGCTACTGGATTTGTCTATTTGAGAATTTGTAAAATTTTACCTTTAAGTTTGAGAAGTTCACAATAGAATGTAAAGCATTTTAGGTTTTAAAATGTATTCATATTTACAAAAATAATAAGAAAAAATTTTTTTTGAAAATTTTATCGTCTAGATTAATGTATTCAGCTCACTTATGGATATTCATTTTCTTTGTTCTAAAGAACCTATTATATAAATTAATTTTAAATGAAAAACCCATGTTCAGTCACTATTTGTAAACTTTGAAAGTTTAAATTAGCAAAATTGTCAAAAAGAATTTCATTTTCAAAAGCTGGCCAATTTAAAAGGAATATGACTTTCCATTGTTCATGCTCTATGAAAATAAAATCTCACAGTATTCATTTATAATGTCTATATGACTTAATATTATCTTTGTTTGTTATCATATTAATCTGAATTGTTGCAAAATTGTAAATATCAATTTCCTAAATCTGATATCTAGACTTTATTAGATTGTAAAGGTTTCATTTGCCTTATTAAAAACTATAGGAAGTAATTGTAGTTTTTTATATAATAATTCATATTACTTTGTTATGATTATAATGATTAATGGGATGTATTGCTTTGTTTTACTTAAGAAAGGATTTACAATCATCATCTGTTATTTTTTAGATAATATTTATCAGTTGGATTAATTTTCAAATTATATCTTTATTTCTTTATCATTACTTTTAAATAAATATTTTTGTGAATTATTTAATATTTATGATATATTACCTAATACATTTCATGAAATATTAAATTATGTATTCAAAATATCTCTTAATAGAATTTTTAGTGTAAAAACTCTCAATAAATATTAATAAATATCAATCTTTATATTAATGTTACAAAGAAAATTTCAAGTCAACAATATACATAAAAAGTACTATCTTTTTTCATAAGAAATTTGAATTCACATACTTTTTTGCATTTACTTTCTCTTAGTCTCAATAATTTTTTTTATTAATTTCTAATTTAATGTATATATTTCTATTTCATTTTTAGAGTGTCTGTTACTCCAGTTCTTAAACATACTGATGTTGGACAGAAAGCTTCTTCTAATGCAAGATCTGCACAAAAGAAATCTAAAGAACCCAGTCTAAGCTCACAGTTCTCCTCAAAATCTCATGGATTTGAAATTCGTATCCTTGAACAACCTGAGGAGCAGCACCGAGCTCGTTATATGACTGAAGGTAGCCGAGGAGCTGTAAAAGATCAAACTCAACAAGGTTATCCTGTAGTACAGGTAAACTATGTCCATAGACTAAACTTTTTGACTTGTATTTATCCATAAGTTCTTGAAACTTGATAGAAATTTTGCTTGGTTTCAACTTGTTTGATTTTATTAATGAATGTATAATTACCCTCAACCTTCTTTCAGACCCTACCTTGTGAAAACTTGTACTACTGTAATTCTTCTCTTGAATGTCAGAATATATGCTTACAGCTTTAGTTTCTATTTACTTGACAGTCAATCAGCAGGAAGTGTGTTCCTTTTTAAATAAAATTAAATATAATAAAGTATATACTGGGTTTTAATCAGTTAATTCATTCACTGAGAGGTTTAGCTTAACTAAATAAACAACTATAGTTGTTTATTATTTACCAGTTATAGTTGTTTATTATGTAATTAATAAAATAGAGGAGAGGCTGATTTGGGCCACTAGGTAGTCAGAGTTCGAAATCATAGTACACGAATTCAAATCCCAGTCTTTCTATTTGCATTCATATTTTGACTAATACCCCTGGGAAAAGTATAAATCCCCATATCCCTCCAGCTATTGGTTAAATAGTGCATATTGTGTAACTAAAAATATAAGCGTGGACAAAAAATAACGTTTACCAAAAATAATTGTTCTCGGCATTAAATGACCTAAAAAGGTTGATATGCCGTAAAACACCAACAAACAAACAAACAAACAATAAGATAGAATTAAAAAAAATCTTGACCTTGTTATGCATTTATTCCTACCAAAGAAATAAATGGCGAGTGCAAAATTTTTATTCTGGACTAGTTAGATCGAAAATGATAGAACCTATTATCAGTTGTTTAATTAAAATAATCTCTTCCACGACAACCAAATGAAAACTTTAAATATGTTAACACTATCATATGGAAATGGATGAATTTTTAGAGTTATGATAAGTTGAAATATATTAATGATATGGGATGGGATGATTTTTGTAAACTATGATAGATAAATCGAATAGATTCATATGCACACACATCTATATCCATTTATTGGATAAAACTTTTACAAAATAGGAAAGAAAAATAAACTAAATAAGTTATAATCTGAATATGTTTCACCAAATCTATTATCATTATCCAGATTATAACTTATTTAGTTCATTTTTCTTTCCAATTTTGGTAAGAATTTATCTTATAAACCTGTTGGAAATACCTTGATTTCTATTCTTCATATCCACTTATACATACAGAAATATCTAGGCATGCACTTATATATAAAAAGTTAGTTTCTCATCTTTTTTCTTGAATGCTCAATTTGAGGCATTTAGATAAGGTTTTTATGTTAATTTCTCATAGATATTATATTTCAGACTAAGAAAAATTAATAAAAAAAAAAAAAATTTTGAATATTGTTACTAGGTATTGTTGACAAAATCTAATATTCCTACTTTACTTTTCAGCTTTTTGGACCAGTTCAAACTGCACTACTTCAAGTTTTTGTTGGCACTGACACTGGTAAAGTAAAGCCTCATCCTTTCTATCAGGCATGTAAAGTTTCTGGAAAGAACTCAACACCCTGCTCAGAAAGAGACATTGACAGTACAACTACCATTGAAATAGAATTAAGTTCAACAAATGATTTGATGGCAAGGTAGTTAAATCTAATTCATCTCACTAAAAGTAGAAAATTAAATTGTCTTAGTTTGATTTTTCAAAAGCTTTAGTTAACAATAGATATTTTACATTACAAATAAAAGTGAATAAGTTTTGGAATATTATCATTGTTTGTGAATTTGTTTTTGTAGGCTTTGTAGATTTATATTCCAAACGTATCTGATCTGACATCAATTTGTCGATAAACATTTGACATATAGTTATAATTAACTTTCAAATCAATTTTAAAATAAAGTCTTTGATTTTTACAAATTTATGAATAAAAATTATCTCATGATGATTTCATTTTGGAAATCAGGAAATAGGAATAAAGATAAGGACTGATCAGCTTTAAATCATGAATATCTTCTAAAAATTGTTTAATTGAATTTGTATTATAAATCCACTTGATAATTTAGTTTAATCTTTTATGATATTTTGAATGTATTTAATCCATGAAATTGTTTGGGGAAGTTGGATTTGTATGATTTGATTTTTACAATTAAGTTTGTTTGTTATTATTTTTCATGCTATAATTTTTACTGAAAAAGTAAATCCCCTAAAAACATTTTATCTTGTTATTTTATCATTCGTTATGATATTAATAATTTCAGCATTGACTGTGTAGGAATTCTGAAACTAAGAAATGCTGATGTTGAACAAAGAATAGGAGTAGCCAAGACCAAAAAACGAAGCACTCGTGCTAGAATGGTCTTCAGAGCTATTTTCAATCGTCCTGATGGTGTACAACAGATTCTTCAAGTGACATCTTCACCAATTGTTTGCAGTATGTTTATTTTATCAGCTTTATTTTTACATGCTCATTAAACTAATATTTAGAATCTAAAACAGTTAAAACATTTTTTTTGAAAAGTTGGCTTTTAAATCATTTCTTATATGCATTCTTTTTATCAGTTTGCTGTGGGTGGCAACACATATCTGAGGGTGGGATTCTGGTAGTTAAGTAGCTAATGATTGAGGTCTAAGAGGCCTGATCTGATCAGTTGGCTGGTTGTGCAAAGCCCCACCATATATAACCCATATCACAAATCTATAACTAAGAATTCCTGTTTCCTATACCCTAACAAATATTTCTAAAACCCACTCCCAAATATCTGATGAATATATATCCAGCCAAATTATAAGAGGTTGATTATTAATTTTTTTGCACTAGCAAAATAACCCCAAATATATATTTTTGATTATTCTATGTTTTTTCTTTTAAAGCTCAGCCTGTTGGACAGCCCGAGGTGTCTCGACTAAGTTTGACTGCATGTTCTGTTAAAGGTGGAAAAGACCTGTTCATCATTGGAAAAAATTTCATGAAAGGTACAAAAGTGTTCTTTAGAGAAACCAATGAGGATGATAATAAGGTGATATGGGAGAAAGAAGCTGATATTGAAAAAGATTATTTCCAACCTGTAAGTTCACCAATTCTTACATTTCAAAAGAAATTGTGTATATATCCATAGATATATATATACACAAATATACAATCTACTCATTCATTTAAAAATTTATGCATGAAATGATTTTACGATTAACATTGACAATCGTAAATCATTTGGAACTTCTAAACAATTTTACCATTTAGGTTGATATTTGAAATAAACCAAACCATTTTATATAGTTTTGTATTTGTTTTAAGTAGACTTTGTTTATTTACTATACTTGATATCAGACTTGTAATTAAACAACCATGTAATATTAATCTATATACTTCATGTATAGTCAATAATTTCTTGCATAGTATAGAATAGATAAAATATTTAAAGTGATTATTAGTCCCCTTATAATACATTCTACATTCATCATAAAATTATAACTATAAAATTGTTAAATTATTATTGTTGAAATATATAAAAATATATTGATATTGAGGCATATTCATTTTGGCTATCTATAATTTATGAATTTTAAGTATTTATACCTTTTATTGAATTATATCTATGATAACTAATTAAACTTGACATTTCTATTTTTGATGTGTATCCAATAGGTGCTTATTTTAAATGTTAATACTGTTAAAATTCTCATATAAGAAATGCAATACATAAAAAAAATCCCTTTTTTGTGTTATTATATTTCTAGGAATCAAATCAACGAGAATGTTCAGCCTTGATGTTTATAATGCTCATTAAATCTTAAATGCTTAACCTAATTTTTAAGATTTTAGTCTTGATAATTGTTATCTGCAATATTTTTTTTTTACAAAATTAATCATTCTATCAGAAAATAGACACATTCATTTATCAACAGAATATATGAAAAAAAAAATTTAATTGGACAAAATAAATTAGGTTGATCTCATTGAAATCGATATATTTATTTCAATATAATTGATTGATTTTATTGGTTTTTATTAGTATACTTTTAATCACTTAGAATTCATTTCTATCAATATATAGTTTTAGGTACCCATTGACAAGCTTTTAATTATTAAATGTATAAACTTATTTTTATATATAGAATAGGAATTGTTAATTAATATTTTATTTCATTATCAGCTAATCTTATACTGATAAATATAAACAAGTTCATTGGATATTGTCCATGAAAATGTAACTTTTTCAGATCAAATTCTATCAAATTAGGAATACTCTGATATTTCTATTTTGGAAAATTCTTGCAAAATTGTAAGATTTTGAATCTATTCAATTTATTTGTATACTATTTATACTATTTCAATGGATGATTTTTAAATTATTCATATGATTTAAATATTTGAGTTCATTTAATTTAAAATCATTCCAGGTATGAAAAAGTATAACTTAAAAGTACAAAAATATCTTATTAAATAACTAATGAAACTTTTGAAGAAGCAGATTGATCTATAATTTATTTTTAGAATTTAGAAATTTCTTTTTGATTTTTTAAATCATAAATTTTAATAATGAAAATTGTTTTTATTTTTCACAATTATTTCTAGTTGAAGAAGCAATTATATATTTTAGAATTCTGAATCACTCTTATAATAGTAAAAATATCTTGACTGTAATTTTAAATTTGGTTTTCTGCATTTTTATATTTAAGATAATGAATAATGCTTTAGAGTTGTTGATTAAAAAACTCTAAAAAGTATTAGATAGGAACATTCTGCTCTTATACAGAGTACAAGAAGTATTAAAAATGTGTATTACTGGTGAAAATTTATTTCCTCTGTAAGGCTTTGAAAAAAAGATAGAAGTCTTTGAATTAAAAGAAAAAGAATTCAAGCACTATTTTAATGTGAAATCCCTTATGCTAGATATTTTTATAATGACTAAAAAATGGCGTTCATTTTGAAATGAAATTCAATTTAAGTACAATTTGTTATTCTCTTTCTAATCTCATTTCAATTACAATTTTTCTGTTGTATTCAATTACAGATAACCCTTTAAGTTGAACGATTTTCATTATTGTAAAATGATTTGTTATCATTAGAACATTTACATCATTGTATTTTGCAAACCAATAGCATGTTTAACATTTTGATTATCATTGTATGATGTAATACAAATCTATTTTTTAATTTCAAAATTACATTGTGAATTTTCTTAAGTTAACTGAAGTTACTTTGTAGAATAATTTTTTATTGGAAAGTGTTTTGTATTTGAAATTTTTATTGTTACTGGACTCTTAATTTTATTTAGAAATACAATGTTCAAAATATCAAGAAAGAAAAATACTGATAGATTGGATGGCAGTTTGTATTGGATTGTGATCACACTGTACAAGAAGCATTTCTGCTGTTAAAACTTCTAATTAAGAAATTTGTAAAATAACATTTTCTTTCAATTTTTTCTATAATCTTGCCTTGTAAAGATATGAAATAAAGCTACATAAGTCATTTAAATAGTGACTTTTACTAAATCGTTTATACATTCAATAACAGTTTGTTTGTATATAGACATTTCAGAATACTAGGAAAATGTTTCATTTATATTCAAAGAAGTAAGCATTGGATTAATAGTGTCTCATTTGAAGTTTTACAATCAATAAAGACCATGAGCAAATCTATCACTGTGTAAGCCATTTTGTATTTTAGCACTTTTGTGTTAGGCTTTGTTTTTGTTTTAAATTTACTTACAATTAATTATTGATTATTTGATTGCTAATTTAATTTTCTTAATATTGGTGTTATTACCAATATATTTTTATACTTATAAAGAGAACTACAATTATAAAAATGTTTAGTACATCTGTTTATTTCTTTCATTTTTTAAATAACATTTATTTACTTTATTCCTTGGATTTTTTAGTCTATGATTATTAATGTATAGAGTTTAAAAGTATGTACTCTTCATATTTTGTAACGGGTTAATGATTATAAAACTTGTTATAACTCTACAATCATTTTATCTTTAACGGTTACACTAATTTGATATCTTTATGATTAGGTTTTGTAAAGCATGTAATCCCAGAACATAAACAATCATATGACTTGTTCAAGTTTAATTTAAAAAAAAAAAGAATATATATATAGCTACTAAACAATGAGATAAATTGATTTATATGTTTTAAAGATTTTATTATGAAATATATCTTTAGAAATAACTTTGGGATCAAATATTTAATTGTAATTTTTAATTTAATAAATTTTTAATAATTGTTTGTCTTCAATCAATGAATAAGAACAAATAAAACATCATCTAGATTTTTACAATGAAAATTCATTTTAATTTATATGTTCTGGGGTACAGTTATATGAATATTACTTTTCATTTCTTTTATTTTAACATTATATCTTAAGCATAGTGAAAACTTATTTTATGTTGCACATCTTAAAAGGAATGTAATTTGTGAGTAGAACTTGTCAAGAATTACTTCCTATATCTTACAAAGGGTTGAACATATAATACTAGTTTCAAGTTTATATTTACCTTTGAAGTGTCACTTTTACAGACACATTTGATCTGTGTAATTCCGGAATACTTCAACTTGGAAATTACCAAGCCTGTAAGCGTCAATCTGGTGGTTAGCTGCACTGGTAAGCTTGGTGATCCGCGGCCATTCACATACCAGCCTTGTAAGTATCAGTGTGTTATGTGCATATCTGGTGCTTCCCTTTACCAGCCTTTTAGCCTCCCTCACACTGTGGGGATAATCAAAATCTCTTTTTATAAAATAAATGAGTAAAACATTTTTGTTCTGATCAAATTAGATATTTGTAAATATTTATTGACTTTTCGGCAATGAAAATATATCAAATTTCTATTTTTGTCTTTTGAATGTAATAATAAAAAAATATTTGAAATAAAGTAGTTTTTTAAAATATAACATCAAAATTTTTTCCAAAGTTTTTGTGTTGGTATTTATAATAGCATTTTGAAATTCTCCTGTTATATTTAGTGTCATTCTTTGTGCAGCCATGTTCAGTATCATTGAAATATGATAGTGGCAATTGCTGTTATTAGATATCTTCACTAAATCTTGGGTTCAAAATGTTTATTGTTACCAATATGAAAATATTTCATTTAGGAAAATAAAATCTCAACCACAGTATTAGGGTTGGTATTTGTTGACTGTTGCTATATTTTAAGTATTGGCATTGTTTTTGGGTGGTTCCTTTTAAAAATAATGAGATTATATTATTTATTTGTATGTATGTATATTTATATATATAGATATATAAATACACATAAACTCATATATATATATATATGGGTTTGTGTGTGTTTATAGTGTATATATTTATGCATATATATAAGTGTATGTATTATGTGTGTATGTATATATGTATATATATATAATTTATTTATATAAATATTTATTTTTATATGTGTATATATATATATATGTATATATGCATGAGTGTGTTTATGTATGCGTAATGAGTTTAATATTTTCATGCCAAATTATATCCTTAGTTAAAAGCAGCAATCAACAAGGCTGGTTTTCCCCCTTTATTTGTGTTCGACTTGGCTCAAGTAAACCTGTCTTGATTAATCTCAAACTTGTTCCTTTTGGTATAACATGATTATGAATTGGGTAAGCTTCTCAGTGAGATTCAGAGTTGATGCTAAAATGTAAAAAAGAGATTTAATATTCAAAGGCAATTTTATAGTGCACTCATTCAGGAATTTGCTAATTAATTTGAAAGCAGTTCATCAACAACTGCTCTATTTAAAGGAATTTGTTTTCCATACCTATTTATTTTTAGTCATCACTTGATTTTGAAAACAAAAGAATGCCATATTTCATGAAATCAAGGCTTCTTTCATTTAGAAACTAAAAGTATGATTTTTGTTCATTTTTAAATTAATGGAAAAGATAAGATTTTAAAGAACTGTTGGTTACAGTGATACTTAATGTTAAATGTAATCAAATGCTGCAATATGCAGAATGAACTAGAATAGGAAATAATATTTAAGAAATGATTTATTTCAATAAATCAATTTATATTAGTTTTGCCAATATTATGGCTACTAATTCTGATCACATTATCTTTAAATTGGCCATTTATAAAAAAATATCACTCTGACTTTTGCTGAAACTTAGTATTTCATTTGATTTCTTGTGTTGTACATTATTCATGTATATAACCTATTATAAATTGGTTATTTTGTACAAAGCATTTATTAGAATATAAAAACTGAGGGAAATTACGCATATTTTAGTATGTTTTTTATTTTTATTTCAATAAATGTAATTTTTTAATCATTAGTTACAAATGAATGGGTATAAGGAATATTCCTTCATGTCTTATATATCATTTAACACAAAGATAATATTGATGAGCATGTGAGTAAAATGTTTTAAAACTTTTAGAAATAATTTAATAATCAGTTAGCTTAATTGGGAAATGTATTTATTTTGTTTGTAATTATGAATTGTCTGAAATTAAAACATTTGAGAAAGATTTTAAAATTCTCACAAATTTTGAAAGTATCATTCAGATCTATTTATATATAATATATTTTAGATAAATAATGTTCTATAACAATATAATTCTCAATCCTTAAACTATTTAAAAAAGTTATATTCTTTAGTAAAATATTTTGTAATTAAAATTTTAGATGTGTGTGTATATATAAATATATATGTGTATATTATTAGAAATGTATATAGATTTATGAATATGCATTTATATGTTTGAATATATGTGTGTATATACATATACATAAACTCATACATATATATGAATGTTATATATATAATATATATATATATATATGTGTGTGTGTGTGATATATATGTGTATAATAAATATATATTTGTTATAGTTAGGCAGAATTTCATTATTCATCCCAGTTTCATTAAAAATAATTTTTATAATTTTTTCAGAATTTTCCTTTCTATTTTCACTTGCTTTCTAATGAGGGTTTTTGTTTTGGAGTCTAGTGTTTTCATCTAGTCTCCCAATTTCTTTCTGAACATTTTCGGTCCTTGTGGACCATTCTCAGAGTGGTTGTTTAGCATTTTGGTTGTGTGTTAGTAATTGTAGAGCTGCACAAGCTCAGTAGGAAAACACCTTTCCTAGCAAAAATAATGTTGAACAATTTAGGCAGAAATTAGAAATATCAAAGTCCCAGTAATTATATGAATTTAAAATTTTCTAACCATATACAATAAAGGGACGTTTGCATCATATCCTTTCTGTATCACTATTTTTCTATGGTCTAAATATTCTTACCTTGAAAATGACAGCTTGAACTTCCATTTTTCATATTTTGCACATTAGTTGATTTAATTTTTGATAGAGTATCATATAATTGAGTTTTTCTAAGTCGAAACTGGTGTTTGAAGTTTTAAATCTCCATTTTAATATTATATACATATCTTTTATTCGATTTCATCTTCTACATATCATAAACGTATGTAAATGTTTATATACTTGTACATAAATATGTGAATATACTTGAATGCATTCATCTGTGTATGTGTTTATTAATATGCATGTATACTTGAGTATGTATTGGTTAATGTATGAATGTATCTATCTATCTATATATATA
>JAYKTE010000124.1:138607-153742 GCA_036873565.1 Xipholeptos notoides
TTTTAAACTTAATTATTATTTTCTTCTTATCTATTCTATCTTGTTCTAATATAATTTTGGTATGGGAATCAAACAAAAATATTTTAAAACATAAAAAAACATCATTCCCATAAGATATTTGGAGAAATTCAAAATACCTAAGATATTAGTAGATAAATAAATACAAGAGCTTATCAAATGAAGTTAGATGTGCTAGAAAGGAACAATTTTTCTAAATTGACTCATACGTGAAACTCACTGCATTTGAAAAGGAAAAATAATTTCAAAACATTTTAAATAGTATAATACTTTAATGCAAAAAAAGTTCTTTTACCGCCAAAGAGAAATATTAATAAGAATACCTAAAAATTCATCATTTTCATATTAAATTCAAGTTTGATAAAAATTAAGTAAAGAAATAAACAAAAAATGCATTTTTGTTTGTGAAATCCATAAACAATTTTTTAATAACTGTGATTCATGTTGATAAGAAATTATCAAGCAAACTTCAAATAAACTTCATGTTCAATTGAATTTCATATATTTTTTTATACACAAGCAAAATAAGTTTACATCATCTTTAGATATTATTGTTGTTTTCTATAGTTGTTACTCATAGTTTCTTGTATTTTTTATCAATATCTTGAATTTTTATTTACACTCCTATCACTAATTTAGCTACTAACTGGTAACATAGGAATGGCAAAATAATTATAATAATTTTTTAAAGATGAAATACAACATTATTTTTTTCAATATTAGCTAAAAACAGTGTGTATTACATACCTAAAGCTGCCTCTAGAAGAGTAATAAGCTCTTCAAAGAATCCCCTGTCTTGATAATAATTTATAAGTTCTTCTAATTCATCTGCATGTACAACAATATGCAAACCACACATTTGAGACAGTCGGAATTCCTCATTGTCCACACAAGCAAAGCAAACCTAAAAATCAAGAAAGAATAGCATAGCATTTAAGTGGAGATCAAAAGTGAACAATCTAGTTGAAATAAAATTTTGTTGGCTTACAGCCATCATTCAGATTCACTGATGCGATTACTAGAAGTTTTCATGGATGCGAAACTATTATTTTAGAATAAAGTATATGATAAATAAGAATAGCGTATTAATACATGATCTTTTAATCTTGGCACTGATTATGAAAATACAGTGGATCCTAATGGCATCAAAAACTAGTTGTGTATGGCAGGTGGTCACTGACTAAAGAGCCATCCATGACTCATCAACAAATTGTCTATGCATAGAAAAATAATCACTAATAACAGGTGGTCAATGACAAAAAAGGTTGTATACAGCAAGACCCACTGTATTTTTGAAGTAATTATATAGAATTAAAAAAAAAAGAAGCCAATTCTATTTTTTTTAGGTAAATAAAAATAGTAAATCTAAAAGAGAATATCATCAAATTTTTTTCAAAGACGAAAAAATTAAATAAGGTTACCTCTTTCCAAGTTTTAGTACTATTGGCTTTCCGGGCACTGTCAACGGCTCCTTGGTATTCTCCTAAATGAACCAAGGTAATAGCTAAGCGAGCATAATTAGACACATTGTTATACAAGAGTTTGGCAGCTTCGTACATCTTATCTTCAAAACAACGGTCAGCAACCTGAAATAATAATTACAATCATTAAAATTTATTAAGAATTGAAAAAACAAAGTAATTCAAGCCATTATAAATAATGCAAAATTAACAAAAAGGAAACTATCAAAGGTTTTCATAATGTCCAAGATAAAAATTTGAAAAAAATAAAACATTGACGTGTAATATTATGAAAATTTTATTTTCAATTAAAAAATGATATGAATTTAAGGTATGTTATTTATACTAATAAGCCAACAAGCATTTATGCTTTGTTTATGCTAGTTTAGTTTCTTTTTAATCATAGGTGCATTTAATTTTTTTTATGAGATGGAATATTGTCAAAATAATGAGATAAGGTAAATGAGCAGAGACAAAGAACTGATACAGAAGTCACTTCAAAGAGTCTGGTATATTCTAACAACTGAAAACCTTAAAAAATTTTGCAGAATTAAATGCAATTTGATAATTATTAGAATTTGTATTCTAATATTCATATGTAATGATTTAAGAGTTAGAAAAATAAAATATTAATCAACAATTTAAATACATACCTGTGTAATATTTGCATGGTTCGGACCAGATACAAATTCTTCCAAATCTGCTAACCTATTAGTTTTGGCGTATGCATATATTAATTCAGTTTCAATAAATGTTTCTCTAGCTTTCTTCCTAGCCATTTGCAGGAATTTCACCAAGTCTTCCCAGCTATCTGTAAAGACATTTAGAATTTTTTTTAAAAGTCTTATTCCTATTTACTAAAATGCAATATTTTGAATCAAGTTTTTTTTTCTTTTTAAATCGGGGATTGTGGAAAGCACACAGTGAATGGTAAATATTAGATTTCTCTATACCAGAAATATTTTGATTGTAAAATTGTCTTGGAAAAATACAAAGAGTTCTATAGGTTTATGCCATTTTAAATAGTTTATAAGAAAAGTTAAAAACCAACTTATTTGGCCACGCAGTTACTTAGCCATGTTTTTTGCATTAGAAATTTATTTGAAGTCCATTTATTTATTCTTCTGAGAAGTGATGTATCTACTTAACATCAATAATGTTTGCTATCTACAGATGTTATTTAAAGGATATGTTTTGATAACTTGTTCCCATATACTGAAAATTTTTGTTCAAAAATAGCTACTAGATATGAGAATATTTAAGGAAGTGCATGTTAAGTGATTAACCATAGTCTTTATTTTCATCTAACTATAATTTTTTAAATTTTCTTTTAAATCTGTTATTCAATACTATTTTGGAACAGTCTCAAATTGTAATTCTTTAACACCATTAATGCAAACTTGATAAAATGTAGGTAGATTTACATGTAACTGTCATTCCTAGGATACAGATACAAATACTTAACTGTTACTATTAGCAAATAAACAGTTTCTCTACTAAAATATCAGCCTTTACTTGCATCAGAAAATGCAACACCTAATTCCATGATATGGTTTTTTTAATTCACAATTAATTTATTCAAATCCATCATTTTCAAAAATCAATGGTATTTTACTGACAAACCTTTATATCAACCAGCAATTCCAAGTCATTTTTATGAGAAATTTTCATTAATTTGATTAAACTTTTCATTTACCAATAGTTCTCATTGAAAAGATAGCACTTGTGCCTTCATAGTAATCTAGTTTAATTTTTTTAATGACCAATTAAAAAGTAATATATTAAAAAATAATAAATTGATTATACTGCATAACCAATTGTACAGACTATTCAATTTGACAGGGTTAATTTTTGAATTGTTTTGTAACCATTCTAAACAAATCGTTTCATTTAAATAAGTATCTAGGTTTTATATCTGGATAGCACATTAAAGTATAAATCTTTATGAATATATAAAGATGATTTCTTTTATTGGATAGTATATTATAAATCAATATTTACTAGATGTTTTAATGTAATTGTCTTTCTACGTACGTACTGAAAGCTTAGAATTTTAATTATCACAATTTTTATTTTAAATCAATAGTTTGTAAAATTTATATAATACAAGTTTTATACAGTCAAAATGTCTAACATAATGATAATTATATTGGGAAAAAAAGATCCAACACATTTTTTTCTTAAAAGCATACAGCTGCTTTGTAAATTTTATTTTAATAAAAGGAATATATGCGTTATAGCTTGTAGAACTTACTGTTGCTGCTTGCGACATTAACAACTTCCATATATTGTGATGGGTCATCGGCTTTAATGAAAGAATCAATGGCTTCTTTGACCATTCCAGATGAGAGCTGCGCTCTCCCCAACTGGGTCCATACAGCTGGGTCATTACAACGCTCAGCAAATTCATAAGCTCTGTCCAAGTTTGCAACATGATCAATCAACACCTGCAGTTAGAAATTATATAAACATAAATGTTGATTTTTAATGTATTTTTTGAGCAGTCTCTCAAGATTAAGGACAAAGGAGTATAAATCCTTAAAAATATTACTTGCCTGTATAGCTGAGGTGTTTACTTCGAACTTTCTGAAGATTGCAAAAGCTTCTTCAAACAATTCGTTTGTGATTGCAATGTTAGCAATATCAGGAGCATCATAATTGTCAAGACGGTTGATATACTCCATTACACGACTTCGATCAGCTTTTATAGCAGTCAGGATCAGCAGGTTTTGTAGATTCCTAAAAATCAACCACATTTTACATGAATCTAGTTTGAATAAATTTGATCATTTTTATGTAAGTACATGTTAAATTCAATTATATAGATTTTATACCAATTTTCATAATTTAAAAAGTATACCAGAATAACAAGAAAATTTATGTAAGCTTTCTTTGTGAAAAAATTGAATCTAAAAGAAATATCTAATTGATCTAATACATTGGTAATATAGCAATTATGCTTCTGTGGAGCTTTTGAATTTACCAAATATGGAATTCGTTTAAAAGGGCCCTTTTGAAAACAGTCAATTTTTACAAACTAAGTTTTTTTTAGAAATTAAAAATTTAAATTAGACATGTTTAAAGAGAATTTAGAAAAAAAAGGAAATAGAATTTAAACAGATATTTTTAATTTCTAAAACTTCTCAATTCACCTGTGATCACTGAAAACAGAGTTTTCCAGAACAATCTTCTCCAGCAGCTCTATCAACTCGTTGGGGAGGTCAGCGGTCATAAATGCCTTAACTGTCACTGATATGTCTTCAGGGTCTTGAGTTTCAGAGAGAGCAGTCTGAACCACCTAGAAAGCATATAAAATTCTAAATTTTATGCATCGATTCTTTTTCAAAATTAAAATAAATTTTTAAATATTTCAAGAAACTAGGGTAATGGCACACAAGTGAAATGAACGAAAATTTATGACAGATACTCTAAGATATTATAAAATAAGGGTTGAGGAAAAAATATTTTAAAACATTTAAATTATTTTTATATTCTAAATCTCTAAGAACAAAATTATACAGAAGTTAAAATTCTATAATTTTGCAAATTGTTTACATAGTAATCAGATATTTTCAATTATTTTATTAAATCATTTTGTATATTGCTTATCTGAGTAAAAACATATGATTAAGAAAACTAATATTCATCATAAAATCAAAAGAAACAATTATTAATTTAAGAAATATCATTTCATTACTTGTCGTATAGTAATGCATTTACTTAAAATTGACAGTTAAAAGCATAAACCTAAAGTGTTTTGTATTTAAAATATATTCATTGTTTTACAAGTAACTTATAAGATGTGAGGCCATTTTTTTGTTATCAATAAAAATTCAAAAATTGACATAAGTTTCTTTTAAAGTAATATAAATTATGGTAGTCAAACCTGGTCAATAAGTTGTCTTCTATATTCATTTTCCTCCTTCAAAACAACAGCCCATAAATCTGGATCTCTTCTCCGTACCAAATAACGAGACTCGCTTTTGAATAGCGAGTTTTCATTACAAACCTAAAAAAATAAACCATAGGTTTTTAATTTGATAAAAGGGTATACGTGGCTAAATTTTGGCAGCTGATAATTATCTCGCTTTTTCTCACTCTATCACCAACGTTTTACAATCATAAGCTTTGAGGTAATTTTTCAGGACCATTTTACATTTATATTTTCAAAAACAAAAATGGTATTTTTGAATCATATATAAAAACCTTATACACAGAGCTTCATAAAACAATTTGAATAACTGAAAGATTATAAATGCAGTTCAAATGAGGTTAAACATTTCTTTTTTATTGAAGAAGAAAATAAAACATCAAAGAAAAGTTAGCCATATTAAAATAATCAAAAATGTTTTTAATCTAAATGTATAAAACTAGATTCCATCGTTTTAAAACTTAGCAAAAGCAAAAATTAATGATTTTTAGGAATTAGGTCAATGAATAAATAAATAAAAGCTTACATTGATAAGTTCTTGATCACACAATCCTCGTTCATAGGCAACACATGCCAAGTGGGGATCCCTCTTCTCACAATATTTCCCAACAATACGGCTATCATAGTATTGGTTTTCACTAAAAATTAAGATAGAATTTAATTAAAATCAAATAAAAAATTGAATGTATAGTATAAATTGAATAGTATAAAATTTTGTTTCTTTGAACTGAATATAATATTCACCCAAGATTTTAGTATTCAACATTTCAAATAGAAAAAGTTAACATTTTTACTGGTTAGAATTTCTTTTTAGATTTATTTGACTGAAGAAAATACAATGCAAAAATAAAATGGCTGACTTGACCAGGTTTTTTTCTAGATTGTCATTTTAAGTCTTGATATGTGAGTTTCTTTGTACAATAGAAATAATACACATATGAAAAAGAAAACATAACTCAAAATAAAATATAAAGTGCCCCATGTTTTATTTAATTCTGAATTTTTCAAGAAATCGTTTTGGCAATTAATAAATTTATTAATTTACAATTTTTTTTTTTATTAATCAGGTTATATATCATATATATAATAAAGTAGTAGCGATTGTGTGTATGTTTGCGTGTGTACAACTCTCCTACAGTCCGAACCAGTGGACCAATCATGACCAAACTTGGCATGATGATTGTCTACAACCGATGGATCACGCACACCATTTTTCAAGGTTAAAGATCACAAAGGTTATGGTCTATCAAGGTCAAAGCTTATTTATGTATACTCTCTGCTACAGCCTAAACCAGTCAAACCGATCATGACCAAAACTGGCATACAGATGGTTTCTAACCAAAGGATGGTGCACACCAATTTTCAAAGTCAAGGTCATAGGCTATTTATGTATACTTCCCTACAGCCCAAATCACTGGACCGATCATGGCGAAATCTTGCATTATTATGGTACCCCACTTAGGGATGATGCACAGAATTTTTCAAGGTCAACTCTTCTACAGCATAAACCACTGAACCAATCGTGACCAAACCTTGCATGATTATAGTCCCCCATTTATAGATTGTGCACACTATTGCCAAGATCAAAGGTGAAGACTAATTATGTATACTCCTTCAGCCCATACCACTGGACTGGACCTATCATGACCAAATTTGGCATTATGATGGTTCCCTACTTAGGGATGACACACAGAATTTTTTAAGGTCAAGCCTATGTATAAAATACTCTTCTATAGCCCAAACCACTGAACCGATCATGACCAAACCTTACAGGATTATGGTCCTCCATTTATGGATTGCGCAACCATTTTTCAAGGTCAAGGTCACAGATCGTAGGTCAAGCCTATGTATATATACTTTCCGACACCCTTAACTACTGGACCGATCCTAACCAAATCTGGCATTATGATGGTTCCCCACTTAGTGATGGTGCACACCATTTCTCAAGGTCAAAGGTTGAAGTTATATTTGGTGTGGCTCTTCATAAACTCCCCCACCTACGGATAGTGCACAACAAGTTGGGATCACCACCATCCCAGGGTACACCGTGCGGCCGGCCAACGTACAAATTTGTAAATTTAAATCAGACCACCCTCCTCCCTCCATCCCTCAACCAATCTTGATGAAATTTGGCAAATTTTATTGCCCTGTATTTCTTAACTTTGACCTTCCAAAATAACGCTTACAAAAACGATGTAACAAATTATCAAGGATCCTTTTTTCTTGCCCATGCAAAGCACGGGTATCTTTGCTAGTATATATATATATGAATAAAACAAGGTTTTATGCAAATCTAATTAAGTTCAATCTTGTTTCTACCAGTAACTAATTTTTTGTTAATAATAAATTCAATACTCACCGCAAATATCTTTCAGGGTTGTTATTACTGTCAATGTAAATTTTGGCTAAGGCATTATGTGTGGCAGATTCTGTCACACCCTCATGAACACGCATCTCTAGCCATGGCAAGAGGAGTTTTAATCTATGTGGAAGAAAAAAAATATTTACTAAACATTTCATTTGATTAACAAAAATTGATGAAAGAATTTATTGAGTAATAAAGATGAAGAATTTAAAAAAATAGAATCAGAAGATCTTTCAATAATAATTTGATATAGTTTTGAAAAGAAGTTCAAAACCTAACACAGTTATAAAATCATAACCTACAATTAGACAATATCTTTTCAAAAGGGATTTTTTTATATTACATATCTCAATGCAGAAACATGGTTTTTTTTCAATAGAAAAGAATCTTTACTTTTATAATATCATTAGTAACAAGCTACATTGGTCATTGGTGTGCCGATATAATTGCAGTTTATTAAAATAAATTTTGGCTTTAAAAAATTATGCCAGTTTTCTTTGAAAAAAAATCTTGTAATTACAAAAACATAAATCAAAATCAGCACAAAAGGAGCATCAAAGGGACCCCACAGTGAGGCTGGGCAATAGTTCTAGTCTTTTATATTTTCTGTTTAATTCAAATAATCAAACTTTTCAAAATAAATTTTTATTTTATAGTTTACTATTTATCTAACGTAGAAAAGAAAAAAAAATCACCTATTTCTTTTTTCAACCTCTTCAACAAGCTCATCTGTAGAGAATTGTCCCTTTACAACCATGATAAGCTGTTTGATTACATCTTCAGAACAATCTACATCCAAAAGACCTCCTACAACTACAGGTAGGCGGCCAGGGTTCACCTAAAAATATATATATAATGCATTTTGTTTATGAAAATTAATTTTAATTTCTCTATTTAAAAAGAAAAATATATACATTCAAATTCATTAATATTATTCTTGTCATATAATTTTAGTAAAATTAATCACTAAACAGTGATTAAGTTAAACATTAAGTTACGACAAAAAAGCATAAGTAAGAAATAAAGCAATTAAAAGGAGAAAATTGGCAGTTTATAATTTTAGCTGACAACTATTAGAGAATTTTGGAAATAAATAATTATATGCAATATCATAAACTTATTGGTAGTTATATAAAAAGTTAAAAACAAAAAATTTAGATGTCACTTTGCACTAATAAATAACTAAAAGGAAAAAACTGCCACTATAAAAGGTAATCATAAATTTTTGTTGAAAAAGATGCATACAAATATATTGCTAAAAAAATCTATCTTTATTTGAATAAAAAAGTAGTAATGAAAATCAGTTAATCCTAAAAATTATTTTAATGTCATCTAAATTATTTAAATCTAAAACATTATTAAAAACTCATTTAAAAAATAAAAAAGTTTGAAAATAAATCAGAAAATTATTTTAAAGACCTATGGAAATTTTTTTTTTAATAGCTAGGCAACATTGATTTTCAAATGAAAATAAACTGGAAAACTTTATTATTGTACATGTGTCTACACAGAAAAAAAAGAATCAATATACCTTTTGTACATATATTTCAATGTATTTTTGAAGATTATTTCTATACAAGTATAGAACCAAATCATGTACAAAATCAAACCGATCACAAACAATGATCAATGGCAACTGATCAGTCAGCTTGGCTTCCTAAAAGAAAAAACCAAAACAAAAAAAAACAATATTTTTCCAAACATATATTACTTCAATTGAATTTTCTATTTAAATGGGAAACAATGTATTCCAGACATCAAAAGGCCAATAGATTTTTAAATTATTCCAACCATTAACATTTTCCGAATATTAAAATACATTCTTATAAATCATTTACTTGTCAATATTCTAGACTAAGATTACAAACAAAAATAAAATTTGTTTGATTTATTGAATACTGACCTTCAAGAAATTTTTTACTCTTTCAGGATCATAGCAATTGCTTTCACGACATATCCTTTCCACCTCTTTGATTTGACCAGTCTTGCAAGCAGCCTGGATATACTTGAAGTGGACATCAGCATCTTGACTGAAGTTCACAATAGATCCCAGGAAGTAGAAAAGACCTGAAGTAGTAATAGAAATAAAATCAATCTTTAATTTAGTTAAATCAAGAAACAAACATATTGGGTTTGTTAAGTTTGTCAATATCTAATTACCTTCATAGCTTTTGAAAGATTCAAAGATATCAGTGAGAGCATTAGTGCTGAGTTGTTCATGATATTTGGATGCAATCTGCACACACACTTGCAGGTTCTGTCGGATATTAGCTTGAAGCATGGCCTTTAGACATTCAAGAGAATCCTCCACAGACAAGGAGCCAAAATAAGTCACAAGCCACTATCAAATAAAAAATTTAAAAAAAATTAACCTTTTTCCTACATTAAATGTTCAGAAAATTTCTAAAAATCTAAATATTTTCATATACTTTTTCTTTCCAAAATAAAGGCAAATAAGCTATAGTTATAGAGATTTTATTGTAGAAAATTGAAGTTTTGTTTAAAGAATAAACTGAAGCTTTTTGTCCATATTGTATAGTATTCGTGTAACTTTTTTGTTGTACCCATGTTTTGACACTAGTTCTATTTATAAATTACTTATGACAATTTTTAGAATTTTCTATTTTCAAAGAATAATAAAAAATATCAATAGATGATTTTCTTAAAAAATTTAATCAGACTACATTATGTAAAATAAATACATTAAAATTTAAATAAAATCAAAAATTTGTGAAGGAATTAATAAAAAGTACTAGACAATTTACATTTAATTATAAATTTTAAAAGTTTGGTTTAGTATTGTTGAGTGGGTTTTAAAGCAAGTCAAAACTAGAGTTATTTTATGCTAAATACTTTTATTGTTTCTTTTGTAAGGTATGAGTTATTCAGTTATAAATTTAAAAGATAAAAAACAATCTAAAAAGAGTTGATTCAATCTTTTTGTCATAAAATAAAAAAAACCCATCTTATCCAAAATTCAAACAGCATCTACACTATTTGTATAAATATGTGGCAAATTAAAAGCCCACATTTATTTTAAAGGATAAACAATTCTTTAGCAATAACTAAAAAAACTAAAGTGCTTTGTTAAATTCAAGAACATGTAAAAACATGTAGCAATAATTCAAACTAATTCTATTTTATCGTTGGTATATAAAAGAATATTATTTAAAAGTTGTATATGAAAAAGTTAAATATGACATTTAATAAAATATTAGAAGTTAAAAATTTATTGAAGTTAAATTAAATTCTCTATATCGCATTCTGCTTAAATTTAAAGATGAAATTTAAAAGGATTATAAATCATAACATAACATTGGCATTAAGTTATGATAAGAAAGTACTAGAACATTTTCAGTTCATTGAAAATCTATTTGGAGATAATCATTTCTTAAAATACAGTTGAAGAATCAACATGAAAATGTTTAAAATTTTGAAATCTTTAATTATTCCTGTGCATATGCAAAACTGCTTTTGTGATGGCGTTTCAAGTGGCCAAAAGTGATTCTATTCATTATAGTGAGAAGGAAATGAAAAATAATAATTTCTAGTATTTGCTCCATATCAAAAAACATTACAATTCATAGAAAATCTGGAAGTTTCTTCTTTTTCAAGAGCTATGTAGGAACACCTAGAGAAAAATTTACGTTTATCAATCCTCCACAAAAAATTTGTGATTCTCTAGCTTACCAATCTTTAGCTCTTAGAATTTAATTTATACTTTGCAGTTGAATAAATGCAGAACATCATAAAAGGTCACGCCTGAACATTGCAACCCACAACTGCTGATCAATTTATAATAGCACCTGTTGCTGCAAATTTATAAATTAAATGAGTACATTATCCAAGCTGAATATAAAATTAAACTAAAGTTTATTTTCCACACTTATTCACTTTTCAATTTAACATTAAGATTTGTTCCAATTCATCTATTCAAACCTATAATTTAAGGAATAATAGTTGTTAATGTTGAACTGCTTCTTGGTCAGAACAAAAAAAATTGGCAAACAATTTTTGGATTAATATTCAAATCAATAATCAATTATGTTCATGGAATTTTCCATGTGACCTACTTCAGGGTTTAGCAGGTGGGTATGGACAACAGCTCGCTTGATATCGTAAAGGTCAGTATAATGCTCCAAAGCCTGCAAAAGAAACATTATCACTTATTAAAAGCATATCAAGTGGCAAAAATGAAAACAGTTGGTAAAATGATTTTTAATCTACTTTATAAAAAAAATAGAACTAAGTACAAATACCATTGATTATAGTTGTGATATTAATGCTTAATAATAATATATATGTTACCATCATATGAAAACATAAAACAAATAGAATTTTATTAGTTCAAATTACTAAAATATAAATAGCTAGAATCACAATTTCATCATTTTAAAGTGATTATTTTTTAAAAGTTTCAAGCGGTAACACAATACTAATGATACTCTGTATTTGATGAAATTGAAATTTAGCTATATATATATATATTTTTTTTTAGTTGATTAGCATAGACATGGAGTTAACAGCCTTTGGTAACAGTCATTTTTTTTGCTTATGCAATCATTTGATCAAAATAATAAAATGCTTACCCTCTGTAAAAGCCCTGCTTTCTCACACAACTGTGCCACATGAGCACGGTCATAATGGGTGAACATTTGATTTCCCAGAATTGCATCAGCTACCTAAAAAATGAAAATAAATAAATAAATAAAATGCAATGTTCAAATATAGTTCATTAGTTTCATTTTAAATAGGCAGTTTATAGACCAACCAACTAAGACTATTTCACATAAATGCAATGAGACAGAATATAAAATTTGCTTACCTGTGGAGCTGACATCAAATTCATCTCAAGAAGACGGGTTTGCAGCGGCCCTTCTGATGGTCGATTATTCTTCAACGCATCCAAGAGGAAAGATGTACATTGTTGGATGAGGTTGAATTCCATGAAGACATCAACTATCTGCAAAATGTCAAAAAAATCATTTTGATTTCACAATAAAAATTTCTTTAAAAAAAAACTCCATTTTTTTTTTCTGTAGGTATTGTGTAGTTTTAATATATTCTAAATACATAACTATTTGTTAGTAGCAATTAATAGACACCTAAATTTCTAATAGAATAAAACAAAAAAACTAAATATATTGTTTTCATTTCTTTTTTTATATCTATCTTAATGTCAAATTAATTGAATTGGTAGCCATGGGATTGGTAGGATAAAATGCATATAAGCAAGGTAAAGTACAATGATAGAAGGTTAATAAACTGATAGAAAGAAACCAAATTCATCGAAAAAAACCTTTACTCAATAGTAAGAAATATCTTACCTGGTTGAGGTCAGCCAAAGGTTCATCATCCTGAACCAACATCTGCGAGAACTGAAGTCCTTGCTCAGGATTAATACGCATAATGTTCCTTAACAGAAATATATAGTCAGGTGTATAGCCAACCTTTTTGGCATACAAAACGATTTTTTGAAACTGACCAGTTTCTGCAAAGCATTGGATTACCTGCAATAATCAAAAATAATCTTATTGAATATAAATTTTGAAAAACAAATATTTAATATTAATGATCAGTAAGGTCAGGATCAATTATTCAAACATTTGTTTATTAATGACACAGTCAATTTAATATTTTGAGAGATTAAGAATCATTTTAAATCAAATCAACCAAAACCAGAACATAAATTTCAAACAATTTTTAAAACTGTGAATATATCAAATTTTATTCAATTAATTTTTCTCTACTAGCTCACTATAATTTTATTTTATAATGATAATTTTACTATTATTTCATTTTATAATGATAATTATCTATAATTTCATGTTTAAAAAGTAAACAACTAAAAAGATAAAAAGTAAAAACAAGAAAAAAAAAACATTTGCCAATATGATTACTTTTTAAGAATGAATTAAAAATTAAATGTAGAAGCAATCACATTAATTAAAAAGTGTCAATATCTGTTAAGTAATAAAAAAAAATTGAACTAATAAATGCGTGTATGTAGGACTAGATATGTTTTACATTTTACTAACACTGAAATTACAAAAAATATTTTTAACCACTAACCTTGTTTGGAACATTTGCTCGCAAGTAGACAGATAATGCCAGTGTAGGATCAGCAGCTTTAACCAAGTCACCAAGTTCCTCACTACATTCAAGCTAAAACAAAAAAGAAAAACAACTGTATATCGGGATATAAATCTATTAGCAAAAACTAGAGATTTACCTAAATAACTAAAAAGAAAGCATTATTTAACTTTAAGTCTTATTGAAGTGCTATTTTGTAAGATGGATTTTTCAATACTAATAATGTAAAATCAACAAAAGACCAATAGATGTTAACCTTTTCAATTTTATGAATATAAAAACTATTTCAACATTTTTAAACTGAGAATACAAATAAAAAAAAAAGATTGTTCCAATAATGTGAATACTTAATATAGTTAAACAAAAATATTTTTGACTTAACAGTAAGTATTTATTCTCAATAATCTCTTAAAGGAAGTCATTTATTAAATAACATTAGAGAATTGTTGTTCAATTAATCATCTTTGCAAAAAAAGTATTATCAACATAAATTATTAAAGACTTTATTATTAACCTTGTCTTCTTTAAGCCATTTTTCCAAGAGTTGTTTACGTCCCTGTTGAAGTACAGGTCGACACAGTTCCAAGGATTCATATTTGTTAAGCTGGCCCTTGTCCAACAGGATACCAAAATACTGTAATAAGGGAGACGTCTGTCCTGGTTGGGCAGGAACCTGTTGAAAGCGTTGAATTGTCTGTGGAGTTCTTAATATACCCTAAAATATAAAACTTTACACTTCAGTCCAATAGATACTTTTGTATACATTGTTTAATTGAGCAATAAGTACTAATATAAAAGTACTTTTTTAGTTTCAACAAAAATATAAATTTATTAACATGTATTTCAAGTCTATTAATATAACATTGGTAGTTAATTGATTACTTTGGCTCTATCTTCACTATTTTCAGAAGCACATTAACTATTTGATAGAATTTTTTTAAATGAGACTTCACAACTTGTGTTATTTACAGTTTCGGGGTTCTTGCCTTGATCTATTTTAACACAGTTTCAGATAATGCATCGTGTCATCTTTCAGATGTTTCTTATCTAACCAGGGAACAGCTAAGTTTGATATACTGGCGGAAATATTGTGTATAAAAAATAAAGACAAGATGTTAGAAATTTTGTTTCTAACGAAGTTCAAAAAAAGAGAGCAGCTTCCTTGGTACTAGAACAACCTCTGGCCCCAGCGGATTCCAAAAACGGTTGTTCTGGAGCTTATTCCCTTTTTTGTATAAGAAGTCGGTAACAGTAGCAGCGGTGGTAGT
>JAYKTE010000124.1:162118-180864 GCA_036873565.1 Xipholeptos notoides
CCATCTCATTCATTTTTATTTAAAGAAAAATACCTTAGTTTACTGAATTAATTTTAAAAATGTAAACAAAACTTTGATTATACACCGAATAACCGTCCAGCGCCGAACCCATAAATAACAGGTGTTTTTGAAATTGCTCTGCCCTATATTATAAGAAATACATCAAATGGGTACCTTTTTTGCAAAGACATGCCATTTTATGATTTTAAAATGAATCTTTGTTTCAGATAAAAGTTCAAAATGTGGACAATTAAACATTAGGTTTTTGCATTCAAAAGCTATTTGAAAAGTAACGAATCACCAAAAATGGACATCATATAAAAGATATCATATTCCACATTTGACTTTATAAAATGGTAAACCTTTTTGAATAAATTGATGAAAAAATTATCTCATTTTCAATAAAATCTTATATTTCATGTATTTTTTCAAAACACCTGTTATGTCTTCCCCACTCTGTATAAAAGTTAGATTGACTTTCTTTAGGGTTCCACTTTGTCCATGCACTATGTTGGCTATAACTAGCCATTTTAGTCATTCTATTTTCTTCTATCCCTGTTCTTACTTCATTTAGTATAGGATTTTGTGGTTCCTTCCTGAGTTGTTTGGTCAATTTCAAGGGAAACAATCCGAAGCCTGCTCTTCCTTACGCAACTGTACCCACAATTGATATTATTTTTAGCTTTCCTTCCCCAATAGACAGCTCTTTTGGAGCACTCCATCTTCAGCCTGTTATCTCTTTGATGCCAGCATCTGATACTTTGGGGTCATGCACACTAGTATTTACAAATATATCATATTAAATCAACAGTAGAATGCAGCAAAAATCTTTTATACGACTATAAAATTCCTGCTATTATGACAATCATCTAATTGATAGGGTTTCCGTTTCATCGCAATTAATTATCAAATTGCCTTATTTAAATAATTGATAGGTTTATTATTGATTAAATTCAATTAGATTTATTTTCCTTTTTTGAAATTATAATTTTCTTTATATTACTTTTAGGCACATTAGATACTTGTTGAAAAGAAAGTATTTTTCTTTATATGAATGTTTTTTTCTAGTAAATGTTCAAGTCACAACTTTTGCTAATAATGTTTATATAATTTGGGTTGGTACCACATTTCAGAGATTATATAAACAGTTTGATTTTTGCTATGGCTTAACTTAAGATTAAATATATTGATTGTTCTTTTGTTTTATGGCATATCAAGCTTTTTTTGGTCATTTAATGCTGAGAATTATTTTTCATACATGTTCTTTTGTCAACACAGCTTTTAATAATAACACCATATTCACTATTTAATCCATAGCTGGAGGGAGTAGGGGCAATTAAATTGATATTTTTACTACATTGAATCATTTCTAAATTAAAGATGGTTCCTGGCAACCAACATAATTTTTATAACAATTTATGAGACGCAATTGATGGCTTACTTTGAGGATTCGAAAAGACCAGAAAGTTGGTAGGGTTTTTCCAACTCATAGTTAAGTTACAGGTTTAGAATTTTAAAGATGTTGGCAACTCTGATATTCAAGTATTTATTAAAGAAAATAAAAATAAATTGTGACCTCGATTTTAAGCAAGCCATTTATTTATTATTTGTTTTTCCAGTTGTTTTGAAGTTCTCACAGAAAAGTAAATCCCCTCTAGATATACAATCAAACAGAAATCAATATTTGAAAAAAAAAAAAAATCTCAAATGTTTTATTTACATTTTTGGAAAATAACAGTGTTAATAAAGACATAATTTCTCTAGTTTGGTTATCATGGATACAGACAATTAGCTTGAACTAAAAACAATTGAAATATTGAAGACATTTGAACAAAGTCATATTGTCAAGTGGAGGAAGGTGATTCAATGAAAATTAAGTCTAAGCAAGGCTTGAGTTTTACTGATTATAAGACATTAACATTTTAATGGGGCACAATGGTCAGGAAATTCAGACAATCAATATCCATTGTAAATTCCACATATATCAAATTTCAAGTCTCTAGACCAAAAATTGGCAAAGTAGTTTGGGGGTATGTAGTTGTGTAACTTTAGAACAATATTTTCAATGGTAGACAGTGGGAGTGTGTAAAATTTCGTTTAAATTGGACCATCCATTCTAGAAGCTGATTTATTTTATTATCGATTTTTAATACCTATCGGGAGTATATCAAAACAACATCTATCTAAGAACACTCCAAGACACATAAAGTACAAAAGTGTGAATTTTTAAGAAAATTGGCCCAGCCATTTCGGAGTCCATAGAAAACAAACTCACACACTGACAAAGTTTCATTTATATATAGACCCTGTGTATCACTTTATTGTAGGTCAATCAGATTTTGGAAAAAAGCTAGCAAAAATTTCAGCATTGAATCTATGGATTAAGATTGAAATAACAAATTAATTAATGCAACCAAATTTCACTTTGGAAAAATTTCTTATGATTTTATACATAATTTAAAAAATAAATTATGTCCACAGCTTTTATGAGCTAATAAATGTGATTCTTTTGCTGGTGACAACAAATCATAATTTGAAATCATAAGAAAACAATTATGTTGCAGGCTTGTTGCAATAGCAATAGTCTTTTTGAAACTCATGCTTTTATGTTATACAGCTATTGGCATACTTTGGAAAAGTCAAAATCACTTATAAAATAAAATGAAAATCTTTTTATTCTCCACTCATGCCTTCCAAGCTATCCACAGTTCTTGTAGCGATAACAATGATGCCTGGTGCCATTCTATGTATTCACAAAGAAAACAAAGGACATTTTCTTTAAATAGTCATGAAAAAAAAAAAACTAAAAAGAAGCCCCCCACTTTAAATCCAGTGGATTACTGATCAATAATTGTCATAGAGTTGATGTTTTCAGATAACAAGCAGAGGAAAATGAAAGGAAAAGAAAAAAAACAAGCAAAATAAAAAAACAACACAGAAACTATTTCAATAAAAAGAAAAAAAACTACTCTAAAAAGAAAATACCGGATAAAACACAAAAATAAACCAGTAACAGAGGAAAGAAAAAAAAAAAAAGATGTTAGAAAAGGAGAAAAGAGATGTAAAAAAATGAAAGAAAAAAAATGTCTTTCTTTTCATGTTTGTAACTTTTTAATGTGGGAGAACATTAATTGTAATTAAGATCATTAAAAAAACATTCTTTTACAGTGCATCACATGGTCTTGCATGGATTCTTTGTTCAATGGGCTATCAATGCCAAATCTTTTGTTTGCAAGACATATAGTTTGTAATTAGATATTACTGACAGAAAATCTTGCAGGCAAAACACAACAAATTGGGGATCTATAATATTTTTAAACCTGAGTACATGAATAATGCAGTAGTGAATTCAACTGCCTGAGCAGCTATGCTCTCCATGAACTTGAATCCCTTGACCAAGGGAGAAGAAACATTGTAATTATTATCGCAATAATCTATATGTTAATATGATAATGTATGTCTTCGTTAGTTCCTTGTGTGTAAGGCTGATATCAAAAACAACAAGTTTACCTACCTTTAACGTAACTCTCAAGTTTTGGAAATCATTAAAAACAATCCCTTTCCAAAAATTTTCAAAACAATTCACGGTTTCAAATTGGCTATTTTATTTTATAATAAAAAAAAAGAGTCATGTTTAAAGGAGATTTTTTTATCATAGATTCTATTTAAAATTTTAAAAATATGTGCAAATGAATTGACATCTGTTTCTCTATAATCTATATTAAAAAAATTATTCATAAAAACAAAACAATGATTGTTGAACTTTTATTGAAAAAAAATCTAAATTTTAAAAACCAATTCTCTTTAGCTTTAAAAGGTTAATAAAAAAGAACTTGTTAAAAAATTGTCTTAAATTTGTCGTTATTTGTTTTATCTTATTTTTATTCATTTTTTTTTGTTTAATTAAAAAACAATTCCATTGTCTATTGAAAAAAAATTAGTTTCGTTAAAAATTTAATAATTTCTTTGCTTTTTTATATTCACAATGTTCCTAATTTTTCATTTAGACATAAAAAAATAGTTTAATCGATTTAAAAACATTAATAAAAAATATTTATAATGAGTGGGAAAAATGTGTTGAGAAAAAGCGTTCAAGAATTAAAAACAAATTAATTTAAAACGTTTCCTAGAATTTTTAATCAAATTTAAAACTTTAAATTTACCCCATAAAGTAATGAAATGCTTTAAAATTTAACTATATATGAGAAAAACATGACATATAAAACATGTAATTTGTATAAACAAAATAAAATTTACTTTTGAAGGTAATACATACGTTAGAAATTTTAACTAATAACTCGCGATACGAAAGTTATGCCAAGAATAAAACCTCGATTTTTCATCTCCATGGTCATGTGACAGTCTCTCAAGTCCTTATTTTTATAATATACTGCTAAATTTCATTAATAATTTTTTTTTTAATGAACGAAAATTAAAACTTTTTATTTCAAAATTTAGCTGATGACGTGGACTATATGCTGGCAAAATATTTTGGATTTTCTTCGCCAAACTTTTGAACAGTTCATAACTAAAGCAGTTTGAAATGACTAAAAGTAACCGTAAACCATATATATATATATATATAATATTCAAACACGATTATTAATAACCTTTTTTTTAATGAACGAAAATTAAAACTTTTTATTTCAAAATTTAGCTGATGACATGGACTATATGTTGGCAAAATATATTTTGGATTTTCTTCGCCAAACAGTTCATAACTAAAGCAGTTTGAAATGACTAAAAGTAACTGTAAACACGACCGTGTTTGAATGATAATATTAGTATTATGATAATAAACTTATCCAGTTTGATTTCAAAATTTCCTATAAAATTCATTTTTAATTTCATTTGTTTGACAACTTACATCTTATTCTGTGGACTTGATTAGTAAATTAACGTGTGTATCAAACTTTCCAACTATTTTCCTCATTTATCATTATTATCTTCAAAAGTTTAGGCTAATAGACCAACTTCCAAACAGAGGAAGCTCTGTTTGAATTGCTAAATACAGTATAAGATTAAATTGTTATGGGTTATTGGATATGATTTTGTTTCTATTTTAATGTTATTCTAATGTTTTAGGCAGTGAAGGTGGAGCAGTGGTAAAAGCTTGGACTTGGATTAAGGTGTGCATCAAACTTCCCAACTATTTTCTTCATTTATCTTCAAAAGTTTTCAGCTAATGAACTCCTGGGCCTTCTTTAGGTTATGAAACCTGGGGACATTTATGTGATAATTAGGAGCTTTCAAAGAACTTCAAACTTAACCCTGTATTCAACCTACGGGGATAAACTGTTCTCATTCTATTAACTATTACTGGGTAGAAGTGTTAAGTACTGAAATATATTCTTAGTAATTACTGCTTTTGGGATTCAAACCCTCGGCTTTGGAAAATTCAATGCATAAACAAGCAAGGATTCTGAAAAGCTGAACTTATTTACTCAAAGATAAAAAACCCAGTAAATTAATATGCATATCTATTATTCGGATCATAGTCCTCATCTTAATTATTGTTACCTTCCCAACATTTCATCCAATTAAACCTTCAGCTTTCTGCAGGCGATCAAATAATAGATATACAAATTATCTAGCCTCCTCTCAAGGATTCTGAAAAACAGTAAATGAATAGTTTAGATCAGGGCTTCTAAGACTGTGGTTCGCAAACCCAAATGGGGTCTTAAAGCAAAATCTTGGGGGTCATGAGATTTTAATAATTTGCATAACGGAGTTGCTGTCTTACAAAATAGAGTTATAACAATAGTTTTTATTGATTCAGAAATTAATCAGTTTTTGTAAGTGTGATATATTTGTAACAAATAATTTGTTTCTTTTAAAATTTAAATCTATGAGTTTACATTTTCAAATAACAATATGCAATGTTATTTTTATATATTTATTTAATATTTGTTTGAGATCACAAAAAATTCACACTCATAAATGGGGTTATAATCAAAAAATTTTTAAGAAGCCCCCTTTTAGATCATTTTGCTATAAACATATTGCAGTCAAACTTAAGTACAATTAGAAATTTGGTTTCCTTGTTCAGAACATATCAACTCCTAAGAAAAGTTCCTTTTGAACTTGATATGTTGCAATATTTTTTATCACGAAACTTAAAAATTCCAACCAAAGACAGACTTCAGCCAAGTAAAATCACAAATTCCCTCAAAATAAAATCAGTAAAAAAAAAAATCATAATTCCCCTCACCCAAGAAGCCAAAGATTATTTATTTGTGGCTATCCAAATCCCAATGTCGATATGGAGAAAATTACCCTGGCTAACACAAATTTTTTGTTCATATGCAACTTTAATGGATCAACAAATAATAATAAAGACTAAAGATCTTCTTGTGGATTGTGGTGCACAACAAATGTCCTCACAAACAAATCTGATTTTATTAATTTTGATTCTAGTTTTGACTCACAAATTCATTTTGTAGAACTGGCTGATAGTGGTCAAGTAAACAATACAATTTTAAAAAGAGGTGTTGCTTAAATCCATCTAAAAAATAATGAAGGTAAACTTTGATTGTATCCTGAAAAATGCTCTTTTTATACCAAAATTTCGGGGAAGTTGTAATACGTGAGTTTGAATCCCAGTTATTCTGTTTACGTTCACATTTAGACTAATACCATCGGGAAAGGTATAAATCCCCACATTTGTACAGCTATGGATTAAATAGTGCATATTGTGTTTTTCAAAAACCTATGTGTGGACAAAAAAAAACTTTATCAAAGATGATTGTTCTCAGCATTAAATGACCAAAAGGTTCATGTCATAAAACAAAAACAAAAAATATGCCAAAATTGAAACAGAATGTGTTAGGCTGCCATTAAGCAAATGTATGCTTCAGTTCTAATAATTTGAAAATAACCTATCCTAATGAAAAATTTAATAAAATGTAAGAATAGAAATGAATTATTTTTTAATCCAAGTAACTATATTCTAAAATAAAGTTACAAAAAAGAGGAAAATAATATTCAACAGAAAAAATTTGTAAAGGAAAAACACTGAATAAAATCTTAACAAAAAGACAGCAAAATCTATATATTGAAATTATTAATTAAATATTTCTAATACATATTTAAAAAATATCAAAATATAAATTAGAATCTTCAATAAATTCATTGACCAGAATAAAGAACATGAATTATTAAAAATAGAATGAAATATTCACTGCATTGAATAAAAAGTAATGAAAATATAAAAATTTTAATAAAAATATTACAAAAACCTGATTCTGAGACAGAACCAGAATATAGTTTGCATTTCATATTTTTGTTCCTGGTTACAAAATGGGATAGAATTTATTGTCCCTGTAAGCAATCAAAAAAAAGTAAAAGAAACCAATTTGACTGACTGCAAAACTGTCCATTTTGGAATAATTAAATTTTGATTAAAAAAAATGAATGAATGAATAAAATTTCAAATTTCACCCCACTGACCCCCACATCACCCTATGCTGATTGGTTAGCAGTAGCTAAATTTTCATACATGCTCTACATGCTTTACTGACCGGTCGGTTACTGCTTACATGTATGATCCAAGACTAAAGCCCTCTTATAGAACCATGTAATTACATAAAACTAAACCAAACATAAAAATGGATTTATTAGCTTCTCTGTGACACAGATTTATGTATTTGTTTGTTACAACTAAAAATCTTTGTCTTTTAATGAATTGATTCCAAATAATTCTTAAAAAGCAAAAGATCCAGCATTAAATATCCTACAAGGAATGTTATATATCAATAAATAGAGAAAACCAATTACAATTTTTGCCATTGTTATAATTTATCTTTTACACAAATATTATCAGTGTTCAGAAAAGCTAGGTAAACACATAATCTTGTATGTCATTAAGAGGTTCTGTAACAAATAAAAATCTTAATAAATGCCTGTAGAGTAATCGAATTCAATAACTACTTTAGGTTAGTTGTTTTACTTTAGTCATTTCATGGTTGCACTAATACCCTTGGGAAAGGTATGAATCCCCACATTCCTTCCAGTTATGGATTAAATAGTGCTTATTGTGTTATTAAAAATATAACTACTTGTAGACAGAAGAGAATATTTATCAAAAAATGATTGTTCTCGGTATTAAATGACCTACAATATGCCATAAAACAAACAAACATTTAATGTTAAGAATGTTCCTTTCTTACAAATGGTTTTCTTTCATTATAAAGATATTAGAACAGTAGTTACACTATTTAACTCATAGCTCGAAGGAATAAAAAGATTCATGATTTTTCCGAAGATATTAACCCAAAGGTGAACACAGCAAATCAATTCAGATTTGAACTCCTATACTACAATTCCAAAATCTAAGCACTGAACTGGTGTGCCACGTGACTTCCCTGAATTTGTTCAAGATCAGTGATTTCATTAACTTAGATCTCTTAAAAAAAAAACAAGGAAAAAAAAAGTATTTTCTTTGGAAAGTTCATGTTTTCTTAGCTCTAAAAAGAACAAGTAGAATAATTCAACCCATAGTCAACAGGGATAGAAAAAAACAACTTTCTCCAATAATGTTAAGAGGTTCTAACAGGTTGAGTATTTATAGCATACTTACCTATCCTTAAATAATAAACTCTTCCTTTTATAAATATAAAGTCTTAGACAAAGATTGGGGAGTCTGGTATCGGCAATGGTGGACTTACCTATCCTTACATAATGAACTCTTCCACTAAATAAATATAAAGTATTAGATATCTGCTGTCCTCAGGGTGGATGGATCCTCTTTAATGGTCTCTAAAAGCATGTGCATTAAATCATAAGAAATTTTCCCTACTTTTCCCAAGTGAAATTTATCACATGATTTTATTAATGATTGTGTTGTTTTCAAATTCTCTCAAATGTGGAATACCTGCACTTGGGGAAAAATAGTGTGATGTTTAGACGAGTATTGGAATTTGTTTGCCTAACTTTTTTCTTCTACCGTAAGTGTAGGTCACAAAATGAAAACAGACTTTTGGACCCACAGCCTAACAGAAACTGAAGAGACTGGAGTCAGCAGTTCTTCATGATATTACTATTGTTACATGTCTGGAGCTGACCAGTACAGCCCAAAACTTATTCAAAATATTCTGGTGATGAAGAGGACCACAACAGTTCTAAATTCTAAGCAAAGAGAAGCTCATAGTGCAATGGAAAAACACTTGGACTTCACAAGGTTGGCCCCCTATTCATGCCCAATAGATTATGAATAGATCATGTGTTGTAAAATATGTAAAAAAAAAACAGTAGACAAAGCTGTGTTGGTATTATTGGGGTTCCCAGACCCAAAATTTCACTATTGCCCTCTTGAACAAGAACTATGTAATATCACATTATTCTGACAGCCTCGTTTGAGTTGTTTTTTTCTTTCTTCTTTTCTTAGCCATCATGGGTTGAGCCCCTTTAAAAACAAACTTGTTAGAGTAAGTTAGTTTAGTTAGAACTTTTATATATTGGGGGCTTCTCACACCCAGGTTAGTTATGATGCCAGTCAGAGAGAAGGGACTGATATCATGATTTGATGGTGAATGTCACATATCAGTTTTTCTCTCATGAAGCTTTCATGTTGACATGATGGTGATAATGAAGTCCAAATAGTTTATAAGGCAGTTGTTATAAATAATGTCTTTAAGTTTTTCCTGCTTCTGTTGCTTGCCCATTGATGCTTGCCCTACAGGACAAGATGAACGGTTCAGTTGGCCATGTGCATTAGATGACCAACGTAGGACATGATGATATTAAGATACAAGAATATGTCACATGGACTAGGCAGTTTAAAAGAGAATTTAGAAGCATAATAATGTGAATTAACTAGTTAGGAAAATTTAAAAAACGTCTTTGAGTTGTACATTGCAAGCTTGTTATTATCCCCTCCTAACAGGTCCTCAAGATAACACAGATGAAGTGAAGATATGGTCTTGATGCTTCTATGAGCTTACCATGATGAATACAAGCGGCTATACAAGAGCTGGATGAAATGTCCTAAGGAAATTTGCAGATACGAACTCTGGTAGGGACAACGATTTTCCGTTTCAAATTTTCCTCCATTCTATTTCCACTTTTAGTAAATTCTGTATTTTTGCTTTTGGAAATTTAATTTTTTTCCCGGTTTTATTTTTTAGGTTAAAACTATTGTCTATGATTACCATTTTCACTTTACCAATGGGACCAAGCAAGACTACCTATTTGTGGGGGATTAACTGACTGACTTTCATCTGCTTTGTTACATAAAGTTTCTTAATTTCATTTTTTAATATTAAAAAAAGATTTTAAAATTATTTTCTAGAAAAATCTACTTTTTTTGTAGGAACGCAGAACTTTTAAATTCTTTTTTTAGGTATTAAAAGGAAAGATTACTAATTATTATAAAGAATAAATTTAAGAGAAATAATTAATGTTTTATTTATTGAAATGTTTAAGAAAACCAAACAGACAGTTTTTGTCAAGTATTACTTTTATAATTAAAAAAAAAAGAAGGAATGATTAATATATCTTGGGAAATTATCATATTAAACAATACAAAATTCTATTTCAGATCAACGGTTCTGTGACCACGGAAAATTAGATTCCCTACTCAGGATGGATGAGATGACTAAGAAATTACCCCAACAGAGGCTAACTTTTTAAATTAGTTTCATTTATTCGAGAGATAGAATGCCAAAAAAAAAAAGGCTCCCAAGCACAAAAAAGAGGAGCTAATAGTAATTCAACACCGACTGTGAGATACAATAGACAAATATAAGAAATTTTTCAAATGACTGGCCGATGGAAGATTCAGTTCAATTAAACATTAGCAACCTACCACCAGATAAACAAGTATTGAACTATAGTAAAGTTGAAAGTAGTGAAGGTTTATTGCAATTGCATGGAATTCACAGAAATCTTACTAAGCTTACCAAAGCCTGCATCTGTCACAGATCATGAAAATTATGCAGAGAATATTTGATCTCATTTGAATTGAATAAATATTGAAAATTTCATTTCATGAGTATATGAAATTTATTGTTTCCCAGAATCCTTGAGATGAAGCTTTATAATTTGTACATTTAATATGTGGACTACAGCTCTCATCTTTATATTTGTTAAATTCACAAAGTTTTGTTTCTTGGAATCCTTAAAATGAGGCTTGATAATTTGTATATTTATTATGTGGACTATAGTCATTATCTTTATATTTATTAAATTTACTGTTTTTCGAAATCCTCGAGATAAGGCTTCATAATTTGTATATCTAATATGTGGACTATAGCACTCGTCTTTGTATTTATATCTTTATTATCTTTATATTTGTTAAACATGTTTTGTTTTTAGAATCTTTAGGATGAGACTTGATAATTTGTGTATTGAATTTGCAGACAATTGTCCTCATCTTCATTATTGTTATCTTCAAAATTTTTTGGCTGATTAGCTTTCTTCAGGTGATCGGACTTTGAAGCTTTCATAAACTTCAAACTTAACCTTTCATTCAACCTACAGTTTTCATTCCGGTAGTTTAAACATTGAAACATATTCTTAGTAACTAGTATGGGTGTGTGTCCCTTAAAAATATTGGGTTTTAATATCATAACAGTTGATAAAATAAGTCTGAAAAAAATAGCATAAACAAATGTGGTGTAGTTCTTTAAGAGAATTATGATTATTACAAAAGCTTCTTTTGTATAAGTACAGACAGCTTTTATAAGTCAGTTGGCAGCATCAGCCTTTTAAGATTTAAATAATAAAAGCCAGCTATACATTTTTGCTTTTTAATTTTCAGAGCCTGATACAACACATACAAATGAACATAAGTAATTATTATAAGAGAGGATTGAAACTAACTTTCATATTATGCTCACTTGGAACTTAAGAAACTCAATATTCATTTGTGCCATGGGTAATAATTTAGTTTGTTCAGACTTTGGGGACACGTTGTAAATATAAACTATTTCTATATATAATAATAATTAAAGAGAAAATAAAATCTTCAAAATTTGTCAATCTGATTGATTGAGTTTCGTTCGACTCTACCGACTGGTGATTTTGATTTTTCAAATAAGAGAGAGAGAGAGAGCAAGCACTAATTTGTAAATGACGAAAGGGAAATAATCCACATCATTTGATCGTGACCAGAAATCAAAAATAATTCGTTGCTACCGCCACTACCAGCACAATGTTTTTAGTTAGTTAAAAAGTTCAGTTATATAACTTTTTTCTTTTTTTCAAATTTAAATCATAATAATTGACGATCATATCAAAGTAAAAAAAAATAATTGTAATCCTCAGAATTTTACTTTTTTTGTAGCGAAGGGGAAGAAATTATTAGTAGTAAATGTGGCGAGCCCTAAAACATGATGTGAAGACGAAAAAGCATGTCTTTATTTTTACGGTGACATCTTAATAGGCAAAAATTGTCTCCCCGTTTTTCTTATATCTTAAACGATAGATACGTTTTATATTTGCGAGCACACTATTTTTGTTTAATGGCCTGACCTATCGAGTATTTATTTTCAAAAGAAAAATGCAATTGCACAGAATATATATATATTATTTTAAAACGTTAAAGACGTTTAAAACGTTAAAGGATTGTCTTACATTTGATGAGGCTGAGGGAGGCTCTCTTAATTATTTTTCTGAAGGAAGTCTTCAAACTAATTTTGAACGAATAACTAACTTGGATTAAAACTAAAATATACCGTATATTTCGGCATGTAAGCTAAAATCGTTAAAATTCCCCCCTTTTTTAGTGGGGCCCGATCAACTTATTTGTGGAAGTTCTGTTTGTTATGTGGTGTCTACTGTCTGGTATCTTGCCTGGTGGTTGGTGGTGTGTGTAGCGTGTAGCGAGTGATTTTATGGAGAAAGTCGTTTTTACTTCAATAAACAATTGAATTGGAGGCGACTCACCGACTACGTACACTTATTTTTCCATAATCATTAAGGAATAACAAGTTTTTTTTACTTCAATTAAATATTTTATGAAATCCATTTAAGTGATCCCAACAACCAGGTAGACACGTGACAATAGCTAAATAAATGCACGTACAAAAAATTCGAAAAAGAAATAAATTCAAATAACAAACTAATAATCAATAGTTTTGGTATTACTTAAGTTTGAGCGTCACGTTACAAAGAAAGATAACTCATGCTCTATGAAATCCTTAAGGCACATCAACAACACCCCGTGTCGGATTTAGGGTTGGAATTAGAGTTACGGGTTGGAATTAGGGTTGAGTTAGAGTTGTGTTAGGGTTGATTTTTGTAACAAATGATTAGTATTAAGTGTGTGTGTGGGGGAATGGATTGCACCGAAAACGGGTAGCAGATTCTTGTTTTAGCACGCCAAAATCTACAAGAAAAATATATTTTCTTCTACTAGTACGATTTGACACTTAAACTTTACCATTACCATTTTTTTCAGGTAAATTTTAAAATTACTTAAAGACAAACCAATAAAAAACGAGTTAGACAACTAACTTGGAGTGGTCATGCCATGCATGCAATCAATGCATGATGACGGTCAGTGAACGTAACGAACGAGTAGCGGTTTCAGAAATTTAAGTCATCTTTAACAAATAGGCATACTAAAGCATATTTATCTAAAATAATGAATAAATTTTGATAATCAATGTAATTCCATAAATTAATCAAAACAGTAATAAGACATTTTTCGGATAGCAGTAATATTTTCTCATTCTATGAAACAGCTAAAGAGTTTGTTTTTTATATATATTTGATTGACATAAACGCCCGTAGAAAACAATTCCTATTGAAAAAGGTGGGATATAAGTAGCTTTTGAAGATATAAAAATGAAAAAGAAAAAGTTGGTTCGAAAGAACAAGACAAGAAATGAACCTCAACGCATGTGACTTACCATCAGTAACCGCCATTTTATAAACACAAGCCGCTTATGCACTCGAAAAAAAAAAAGCAGTCTAAATAAATAATACTTATTTCAACCAAAGAAATGTTTTTGGTTGGGTTAATATTTGTGTACTTATATATTCCTGCCTAGAATAAAAGAATATAATTTTATATCTCCATTTCTAAGTTATTCTTTATGCTTTTTTTCAGTAATAAAGTGGATTTGTTTTCAAGGATGTAAGCGACAATATTCGAACTCTTTCGGAACATTTGTCGGAAGTCGGCGACTATGACGTCATGCTCGGCTGTGTCCGCAGTTTTCGGATATGCAACAAGAATCATGTAAAATGGCGACTGTAGGCAATAGCCCTGCAAAATACGCTGGTCAGCCTTGGACAGTTTGGGCCGAAAACGTGCCTTTAAAGGATGATGTGGGTAAGTTTAAAGCTCTTAGTCTCTTCTATATACTTTAAGACCAACATGAAGCGATAGGGTCTTCGGTCAGCCATTTTAGAAGCAAGACATGTACCTTGGTTTTGGGAGTAGTTGGCAATATAACGACATCAACATTCGTTCGTCTAGCCCCTGTCTGGCTGTCCCAGTAGTGATTACAATTTAATCATCTGTTTACTTGTAGGTCGCGACGAAAAGAAAAGTGGTGTCTCCAACAGAGATGGCAACGATTGTATGAAGCTCCGTAAGGAAGGTAATATCCCTCGTTTTTTGTTTTTTCCCCTTTATTTTCCTCTTTTTTTGGCACTCCACTCTCGATTGGTGAAACAACTTCCTCTGATGAAGTTCCATGTGTCTAGAAAACATTGTAAAGAATCGAACACAACAACACGAATAAAAAAAATAACAAAAGCAAACATAGAAACGAACAAACAATCAGAAAAATAAATTTACAAAAAAAGCAAGGTTAAATTCACGGTTTTATACGCCTTGTCCGTTTTTTATAAGAGACACTTGTATTGTTTGAGATGTTTACCTGATTTGATTTAAGGGCTACAAAGGCTGATAAATGTCTAAATTTTCTTTGGTCTAATGTGGTGTTACTGTGTTCATCGCTAAAAAATATTATTATTTTTAATATATTAAGAAAAAACTAATAAAATAATTAATAAAAAAAAGCTTTTTAAGCTTTATGTCATCTTATATGTATGTATGTGTGTGTACACATATTTTTGATTGTCTTTGACAAAGTCGTCGTACCTGTTTTTATTTATTGATTCTTTTTTTTTCCGTATAAAACACGTTTTCGTCTTCTATTATTTTTTGTTTATTCTTTAAATCTTTTTTTCTTCTATTACACGGAAATAAAATGTAATCGGTTATTTGACCTATATCCAAATCGAAATCTATTAGATATTTTGAATAGATATTTACATGGTTGTTCCAGTTATTTGGGACAATGTTGCAACCAACGATGACAATAATTAGTCAACAATTAAGAGTTTTCTTCATTTTTATTTTACTCTTTGACATTACAAAATTGTCATTTCCTCGTCGATGGGTCGTTATTTATTTATATATTTGTAATTAAGGAAGGAACGTAGTAAACAAACTACCTGGTTATCATCTTACATGGTGTTGGGTATACTTTTTATATTATTGTGTACAAATGTTCGAATTGTTTTTTTCAATAGATATTTTTTGTTACATGTTCCACTTACGTGTCTGTATTTAGTGGTATTCATTTATTTTAGAAAAATAAAATAGTTCTTTTTTTTTGTTTTAAAAAACTTGTTGATATCGCCACATGTGAGTTAGTTGGGTATGGTTCGCTATTTTTTGTTAATGGAGTTTTTTTAGTAGTTAGTTTGCTTTCTTACATTTGATGATAGTTGTTCTTTGAAAAATATTTTCTGTTTTATCTATTTCATTTGTTCTTCCTCCCAAGGAATAAAATAATGTATTGATTTATTTTCTTATTACTCCTGTTAGAAAAAATGTAGCATCTAAAAAAACAAACAAACATGTAGTAATTGATGGGGGGGGGGGCTAATCTCATGTTCGGGACAAAAAGTGAACTTGTGATAATTATCTACCAAAATATTTATATTATCTTTTATTTAATTCTGAAGTACAAATTAGTTATAGAAGTAGATATACCATTATTTCTTCTTGTACAAATAGTTTTTGTCAAAAAGAAAAAAAGCCATATTTATCGGTTAGTTGGTTCTGGTCGTGAGTTCACAAAATCTTCAAAGTTTTTTAATTTTCCGTTTTCGAATTGTCAGTTTTAATTTTACTTTACGATTTATTTTGTTTTCATTTATTTCTGCTACATATGTATCCATGTTTAATTCTAAATCATTATATTTGTTAAAGTTTCTTTTTGTTATTTTATTATTATTAAATTAATTACGAGTTCATTATTAAAAATGTCAAATTTGGGGTCATTAAATTAATAATGAGATATCTATTTTCTTTAATAAAAACTAAACTATTATCGTTTTTTCTTTTAAAAAAATGTTTCATGTACCAAATGACTGACCACATGTAAAAATAATATTTCTTGTTTAATGGTTCCTGACTTAACCCCCCCCCCGGATAATTTGAAGAAAGAACCCTTTAAAGAACCCTTTGGCACGTTTCCATCATTGAAGATTCTTTGACTTTTTTAATCAGAGATACTGATAAATTCTTGGGGGGAAAAAGCAAAACCAATATCATATGCTAATTAACTCTGAAAAATCTAACATAACATTTGATTAACTTAAGTTAAAATTACCTCACAATCATGCACTTGAAAAATATTGCAGTTGTGAGTTGCTTGTCAATTTTCACTTTTAGGCATGTTTCTACATTTTTTAAAAATCAGAACGAATAACAAGTTAGCATTATAAGTTCACTGTAAATTCAACAAATAAAAAATACTGGCCAACATTTCTACTGTCATCTCAACAATTAAATTAGAATATTCTAAAATCATCAACAGAATTGCAGAACAAGAAAATTAAACTCTGAAACCAAAAAGACACCAAGAGTAAAGAATTGTCACAAGAATGTTCAATATTATAGCAAACTAAAAGAAGTTAAAAGTAGTTTCATATTTTCTGTTTTTTTCTTCGGTGAAATAAATGAAAACTGATTAAATTTCAGTGTTTTTATTTCTGTAGTAAAATAAAACCATATCTAGTGTGAACTAAAAATAAATTGTCAATGAATTTTTCTTATAAAGATGCTGTATTAATAATATATTTTTAAATATATTTATAAAATCTCCATCCCAATGCTATATACATGTTCTTTATTCAGTTTAATCTTTTTTTAAGTATCTAAACAATATTGAGTGAGAAAATAAGTCATTTTGACACTATTTACCCCGAAAATCCTTGTTTGCCTGAAAACTAGGAAATAGAAGGCTGCATATTTTTGTGCCTCTTCATTGGCTTTTATTTGGTAAATAGCCTGTATTTTTATTATTTCTTCTCATTCAACTATATATTTTTTTTTTTTTCAACCAATAATTTTTTAAGAATTGTTGCCTATATTTATAGTTAAAGTGCTTTATATCAGAGATAGTGTGTGTAGTTGATCAGCACAGGCACATAGGCAACCTTTTTGTGTGACTGTTAGTTTTTTGTCTGATGATCGCACAGGTGAGAAACAGTCACCAAAAAAAGTCGATCCTATTTCTATGCATATCAACTAATATATATATATATATATATATACATGCAGCAGTTGAGAATTCAAACATACTTGATTAAACAAGATTTACTTATACATTTGGATCTCCAACATTAAATTTTTTGCTCGACAGTAAGAAAAAACCAGCAAAATAAGATTATTAAAAGGGAAAACTGCATCTTGTTTTATCTAGTGTGTTCAAATTATATATTTAAAGATAGTTAAATAGAAAAAAGATTTGTTAATTAAAGTTTGAATTGAGATTCATAAAGTAGCTTGTCTTACACAAGTTTCAATTGTCTTATTACTTTAATTTGGGAAAGTCACAAACTGTGACGTTGTTGGCCATCTTTTTGTGGATGATCAGGCAGAGGATAAAATTGGACAAGCTACTTCTTACTTTTTTGAAATGTTCTTTCTCTAGCCCTTCCAAAGTTGAAAGAGAGAGAAGCACACCTCTTTTCTTCTGGTCTTCTAGGAACTGAATGCAAAAGATAGATGGAACGTGAATCTTTTTGCTCGAGCATTTTCCTCCCTTTGCCTAAAAAACTGCCCGCCCAATCCTTATATGTCACCGGAAACCTCCCGATGCTTGTGGAGGGCTTGTCAGCAAATCACACTACAATTGGGTGACAATATAATGTTCACCAATAGGTTCAATCATATTGTATAAAACCTTTTCTATTTTCCCAAGGTGTAGGTTAAATAGAAATATTATTCTTTAGCAGTTTATATAAAACATTTTTTCAGAAGGGTGGTTGATATACTGATTAACAAAAATTAAATTAATTATTGCAGATGCATGCATTAAGGCTAAAGTGAGTTAGTAAATATGAATCAAAGGGTTGTCTCAATGTGTTATTTAACTTACTTTTGCATTAATAAAAGCTCTAGCTTTTGGATTTAGCGAACGGAGAACAGGTTCATATTTTAGGTTGACTTTTCAAGTAAAATTATTTTGTAATCATTAAAGTTCAATCCCACAAAATTCATCTTCATTAAAAATGTGTATATCTAAAATGATTAAATTTCTATTTAATCTCTGATGTAAAAAAGGAAAACAACAAATTGGAATTGGAAATTGTTTAAAAGATTTTATACTTCAATTGCAGAATTAATTTTTATAAACAATTACAACTGCTTTTTCTGCCATATTTTTATGCCCACATATTTTCATAACTTATGAAGAAAAAATATATTTGCTTGTATTTTATCTGTTTATACTCAATCACTCCTTTCTATTTATCTCTTAAACTTATACACTATA
>JAYKTE010000124.1:180964-211283 GCA_036873565.1 Xipholeptos notoides
ATATATATATATATATATATATATAACATAATACACATACAATTTCACCTTTCACAATAATTAAAATGTTCAACTATAAATGTAAAGGGTAGAAATTATGAGTGATTGTGTTAGGTTGATATTAGGATAGGTTGCTTTTTAACCAAAACAAAAGTGGAAGTTTGGATCATTCAAAATAAAATCCAATATGTACAGATTTTGCCACTTCAAAAGAAAAAAACCCTACCCAATTGGTTTCCTACAAGGGTGCAACATACTTAACATAGGTTTCTGTCCTGTCCAAAAATCTAGACATTTCTTTAAATACCAAGAAATGAACAGGTGAATAGAATAAGGATAATATGCAGTCACTTTCATTTTCAACGGGCAACAGCAGCCTTTCTTTAAAACACAATGTGATTCCTTCACAGCAGCAAAATATCCAACTTAATTCATATTTACATTTATAAATTACAAATTATTTTAATGAATAGAAGAGGCCACTTGTCTAATAATTCAGAAACCAATAGAATGGAGTTCTTTTTCTTCTCTCATACACATGCACACACAACTCACTTTTAAACAGAGTAAGAGAATAAGGACCCCAAACATTTGTTCTTGCTTTTTATTCTTTTACTTTGGGTAACCTTCTTGAAATATATTTACATAATTTTGCAATAAGATATTGTCAAGACTTGCTTCTAACTGAAGAACAAAGATAAAGACTGAGAATAGCAGTGGTGTAAGAGAAGAAAGTGTCATACAGCAGTAACTATTAACAGTGCTAGAATACATTTTTTCCTAGGGAAGTTAGAAGACCAAATAGTCATAAAACGGCAAAACTCAATGTTAAAAGGACAAATAAAACATGGACATATCATTGACCCGTTAGTAGTAACCAGTTGTTTGTAATATGTGTATGTGTCTATATGTAGATATATATTCAAAAAAAAAAAATATATATTAAATAAAAAGGCCACATGATTTGCAGCAGCTGTAGCAGCAAGTGTCCATATTACAATGAGATTAGATTTGGTACCAATATTTCTTGTTGCCAGTTTTTATTCTGTCATTGTTGGTGCTTTGTCAAACAGTAAAAAAGAAAATTTGTGCTGCATAGCCAGCTGACAAATCTATGACATCCTGTAGAATATATAATATTTGTGAAGGAGGAAGAGGAGGAGACTCCATACACTGTTGCTTAGTTTGCTCTGTTCAATCCATAGACAGAAATGTTTTGGCAGAATAGTTGTTGGTTGGGTTTTGAGATTAAGAGGCTCCTGGTGACTGCTTATCTTTGGGTGCTGCAGCATCAGCAGCAAATATTCAACTCCAAGGTTCAGTTAAGTGATCTGGAGACATACCATGTTCATATTTGTCCCACATGCGCAGATACAATTTCTCAAGGTGACTAGCATATGTTTTTGTATTGAAAAGAGGACTGGTAGTTCTTGCTTTCCATACATTTGCCCGGATAGATTTCAAGCTGAAATTCAAGAGACAAATGAAAATTTTAATTGATAATGTAGAAATATTTTAGAATACTTATATTGACTAATTCAAGATTTACACTCAGAAAGAATAACAGACACAGATAATTATACAGACAAAATGTTTTTAAGACATTGTTCTTTACTTTTTGTATATAAATACCAAGTTATAACACTCAGATTCTCCACCAAAGCATAAAGAATGAACACTTACTAATCTTGGTCAGTTCCTAAACGAACAGCAATATTTACATAATCATCCCGAGTTTTGGCAACCAATTCAGGACATCCTAGAGTATGTAACTGTGATGCAGCCACTCTAGAAGCTAGGGTTTCACCTGAGGGTGTAGAACAAAAAAGTATTCAGTAAGAAACAAAAAGAAGTATTCAGTAAGGAACCAAAAAAAAAAAAGGATTTACTAAAGATCAAAAGATTAGTGCAGATAAAATTTTATAATCTGTAACTTCAAAAAATAAGATTTAAAAAAATGATATTGTAGAAAGCAATGAAAGAGCAAAATTATTTGTTCTTGTTTTGAATGTTTAATTTAAAAATCCGAACAAAATCATTAGTAAATGGTTATGAAATGGATTTCTTTTATCTAAAAGCATAAATTATTATTCATTTATACAAAAAAATCAAAACGACAATTCTTAAAATCATAATTACCAGGTAAAGTGACCATTGGTGTTCCTGCCCACAGGACATCCATACCAGTGGTGTGTCCATTACAGAGAGGTGTATCTAAACATATATCAGCAAGCTGACCACGGCGTACATGTTCCTCCTAAATAAGAAAAAAAATCATCTTTAACTGCTATTGTCTTTTGCGAATGGATTTCCCAATTTTAATGATGAAATTTCAAAATATCCTAGATTGATTTTGGAATAATTTTTTGTGTTATATCTTAGAATAATTCCAATAAAATTGTAGAACATATTATTCCAACTAAGATATAGCTATGGTAAAAGTTCTACTAGTCTACCCTGGCAAAACAGCTGACATTTCTAGCATTGTTATTTCCTAAACAACCTGAATCCGAATTTATATATACTTTGTCTTCAAAAACAATTTATCAAAAACCAAAATGTATTTAACCTTCCAACATAAAAGTAACAAATTGAATGTAAAAATTCTTTTCTTCAGTTGGATAATTTTAAAATTATATTTTCCATCTTTATTACATTTCACATGGGACAAAGATGAAAACAAAAGATTAAATAAAGAATATCTGTGAATGTCTTGGTTTCACAATTATTGATTTCTTATTTTATATGAAGCAACAATTGACTAGGTAAAGTCCATTCAAAATAAACATTTTTTGAGCCAAACAAAGAATTACCAAAAATAATGAAAAATTGATACAGAAACAAAAAAAAACAATGATTAAAGAGGTTCACCTTAGGAGCAACATGAGAGAATATGATCCGTCCAGCAACAAGTCCCCGGTTTGTAGCAGCCTGAATGATATTAGGTTCTCCAACTGCAGGAAAACGCAACAGCCAAAGGACACTGTTAGAAACGTTTTTCAAAATGTCCAGCCACATATCCAAAGTGGATGGGTCAATCTTATACAGCTGGTTAAAGTTACAGTACACAACAGCATCCTCTGGTAAACCGTATTGGGATCGCGCAGTCAGCATGATGTTCTCCGGTACCTCCTCACCTGTAGCAGCTTTGTTGTTAGTCTTAAAAGAAATTTAACAAAAAAATTGTCAATTTCTAAGATAGCAAGACCTTCAATCATGAATAATTAAAAAAAAAAATCAACCTATTATGCTGCTATAATTAGGATATTCTGAAAAAGTTTTGTTTTTAATTCTTTTTTGCTGAAGCACAAGAACAATAGTTACTGAAGTTACTTATGTCTGGTTTTAAAACTATAAATGCTTTATCAGTGATCATGAGCACCCAATACTTGTTATGCTAAAATTATAAATACAAATAAATACATAGAGAACATATTTGTGGCTTTGAATGTCTAACTTTAAACTGAAAAGAGAAAAAGGGGAAAAAAAAAAGGAAAAGTATTGACCCAGAAAATCTGATTTACACAGATGCTTTCCTAACAGAAAATCAATTTTTATTTTTTTCCATAATTAAGAGATGAATAGAAAGATATAATAGTTAACTTTGAAGATATTGATCCTTGGCAAATATTTTTCTCTATACTATGCGCAGCTCTAGATAAAAACTATACTTACTTGGTTAGAAGTTAATCCATTCTGAACAATAACTCCATTGATACATGTGGAGGCGATACCCGTCTTGATCATACTCTGCATAACCGTGGTGACAGGATTATCTATTGCATTGGACAGGTCAGTACCATTTGGTTTAGCTTCTTCAGTTTCAACTGGGATGTTGTTTACAATTTGCTGCTAAAAGCAGAAAGAAAAAAAAATAATGAACTATAAAAGTATTTTAATATCTAATTAAATCAGATGAACAAAATGGCAATCAGCTTTAAACAAATACATTTAATAAGTAAATATGTCAATTCAAATATCAGAATGTTGATATTTTAGCAAAGTCAGGAATTTATGTTAAGGAAAATCATAATATAATTTCATCAAATTTGTTTGGGAAAAAAATCTTCCGAAAGAGATTTTTAAAAATTCAACTTTTCTATGCAGATAATTTATATTGATTCTAAAACAAGGTTGATAGTCAACTAAAATGTTTGCTTAAAATTTCTTTTATTGTAAATATGCACATACAAACTTTCCCTAACCAAATCTTGCTTCATAGAATTATGCATTTAAGGGTACTCATGACTCATCAAATATCAAATTCAATTCTTTATTTCTCTTAAGGAATATTCATGTTGCTAATTAGTGAAAGTCAACTATTAAATTTTCAAGAGAAAATATACATCTAAAATATTCCTATTGAAAAAAATTCTCATTTATAGGACTTGAGTTTTAATCATTTTCGAAGATATGAACCAATTTTAATTTTAGAAACTTACAAAAAGATATTTCGTAAATTTTTTAATTATTCAGGAAGAAAAGAAATGTGAAAACACTAACGGTAATTTAAAAATCTAATGGAACTTTAGAATAAAAAAAAAAATAATAGTTACTTCCCCTAAAATATTTGTTTCAAATAATTTTTTAAAAAATCAAGAGCCATCACAATGACCAAATTTAATACTTTGACTAAAGAGTTTAGTGCATTCCTGAAGCAACCTATAACCTGATGTGCCTGCATGTCAGATCAATTTTCCTAATTACAAATAACTGAAATGGCATTAATCTGTTCGAAGCATTTTCCTCACTTCTGCTTGCAGGACATTTTAATAAGAATTGTTCAATGAGAATTATTTCCTTTTGGAAGTCATGATATTTTATTAAAAAATACCATTGTTGGGTAAACACTATGTAAACTAATCCAGTGAACAAGATTAGGAATGTTTTGTGGATGTTACTGCTACCTACCATCAGCAGCATACCAGGCTGTTGCTTTTACATTCATAAGCTACAGCTGGGCTCATATGGCAAAGTGAAAATTCTGTTGAGTGGTTGCCTGTATCTTAGAATACCCATAAGTTATGTCACTTGTAAGAAAAGGTTTTACTTGCAAAAGGAATCTAAATTTGTATATATATATATATATATATACACAAATATTAATTAATTCTTTATATTTCTCCAAAGTATAATTTTTTGCCAAAAATATGTCAAGTAATTGAATTTGTACAATGTAGAATGAACCAGCTTTGAAATTAGTAGTGATTTATTATATCAGCAGGAAAATAAACAACAAATAAAATTACCTCATTTTCATCACTCTTTATTTCTGCTGCTGATTTTAGTGGCTCCAAATTTGTGCCATTGATGATTTGAATGTTGTCTGCTACGTGGCCATCTTTAGTCTCAATAAACACTCTTTCTACTAAATGCTGGAACATGTGCCGATGGTCTCCAATGAAAAAAGTATTTGGCATATAAGCCAATTTTTCTGAATACTGGTCAGCTAAAAGCAATGGTGATGTCACATTATCAGTGATGATATAATCCATAAAAGGAGCACCACTTGTTCCAGGATATCCTAACCACATCACCTAAAGAAAAAAAATTATATCCAAACCAATATTTTTAAAAAAAAATAATAATAATTCAATTTTTATTATGTATTCATTGGGAAAATATAAATTCATATAAACTTTTAAAAACAAATCAATGATTTACTGATTTAAATAGAAATATATGAAGTTGCTTTATCAGATTCAAATGTATAAACTTTCCAATTAGAAAAGGCAAATGATAATAAAAGGAAAAAAAATTTTTTATAATTTAATTTGCCACTAATTTCAAAATAGTAGTCTTTATTTTACAACTCTAAAATTTCAGAACAGGCTTTTGGTTTAAAATACATATTTTTTTTTAATGAATTTCAAATATTTCCATTAAAGATAAAAAAACAAATTTAAAAAAAATAATTTTAAATTAAAACTTTAAATGAAAAGATAAGAAAATAGAATTTTTCTATTACAAGACAATGACGTGTATCAAAATAGCTTTACGCACCTGAATTGGAGCAGGTCGAAGAGCAAACAATTCATTACGGGCACCTTTTGTATAACCATTCATATTAATGAGAATATGAATTCCATCTGCATATATCCGATCTGCTGCTTTACCATTGCATGGAATCTGAAATGTTTATGAAAAACAAAGATTTTTAAAATAAAAAATTAAAATTTTTTCAAAATAAATTTTTAATATTACTCTGAACAAATAATGTTAATTGATTTGTTTAGTGGAATATCAATCGTTATAGGTCATTTAATGCAAACGGAACAACTATGATTCGAACTCGCTTATTACGATACCGAAGTCCGACTCCCAACTGGACTTCCTCCGTTAGGGTATTGCCATATAAGTTTTAAGGGGAGAGATTTCTTTTGGAAAAATTTTTAAGTATAAATTGATCAATAGCGAGGTTTAAGTAATCAATGTTTTTACTGAACAAATAAGAATTTTTATTAATTCGTGATCAACTCTAAGAAAAATAAAATTATCAAAAAAAACTTTTTAAATTACCTGTGATAAATCTACAAAATGCTCAGCCTCTCGTCCAATCTTTGCACGAAATGTAGTGCCATCATCAGGACTCAAAGAGTAGCAAAATATCTGCAAAAAATTTTTTTTTAATCTTCAATTAAAAGTTAATTCATATTCAAAAGAATACAAAATCAAACAACAGTGAAACAATTTACTAAATAAAGCAGTTATCTAGTTTCATTAAGAAATCAATGATGCTATGGAAGAAAAAAAAACTTACTTCTACTTTAGCTCGTTCATGCATTCCAGGTACACTTTGCATTAAATGTGATGTTGGATGGTTTCCAAAGTCTGAACTAACATAACCAATACGTAATCGGCCATCGGTTGATAAACTTTTGGAATGCTGGTAAGGAGGTTTGTGGAGGACATTGATCTAAAAGCGAATCCAATCAAACAATTATTAGCATATACACCAAGAACCATCAAAAACACAAATAGTAGTTTAAATGTTAGATTAAAAGTATTAAAAACAAAATACAAATTTATGTGAACGAAATTAAATATTCTAGTGAAATTTAGGTTTACAAAAAAGGTTTATATTTTCAGAAAATAAATCCACAATTTTCAGTTTTGATAAGTTACAAATAGCAGCAAATCCTTTTTAAATAGATAAATATGAAAATTTTGTATATCATTCAAGCAATATTATAATACAATTTAATTCTAAATGAGCCTGTATGTACTTAGTATGAACATTTTATTTAATAATAAGTACTACTTTATTTACCTTTTCTAAACACAAGTTTGCATGTTTGGAAGCAATAGCTTTTCTTACTGCATGAGATAGTGGGTAAAGCATACTGTGATGAGGGTGTACAGATGGAAGCCTGTTCTTTTCAAGCTGATCTTGTACAATCTGAACCAACCGTTTCATTCTGTTATCATAATCTGTCCAGTCACATACAATCTGAAATAAAAACAAAAAAAAAAAAGTCAGTATGAGATAAATATGTAAACAAAAACAAATAAAAAATAAAAAAAAGCAAACAAATTTTTAATTTACCTGTAGACAATGAGCCAAGTTACAGTAGGCATCGGGAAAATCTGGTTTCAGTTTTAAAGCTGTTCTATAAGATGCAATTGCTTCAGGAATGTTACCAGAATCCTGAAATGTAAAAAATTTAAAATAAATTTCTTTTTATTAAAACAAAGAATCATTGGTACAATGTACATAACAAATTTAGTAAAAAGACAAAGCCTTTTAAATTTGAGATTTAACATTTAAACAGAAGATAAAATAGAAAAGTATTTTTTTTTTTAAAGCAAAATGACATAGAAAATAAGGATTCTTATGAAACTATTTCTAATTATAAAACCCTTGTCCTTGTTAATGAAATTATTCAAAGATACATTCCAAAACATACTTTAGTTTGAAAATCAATTATAATCTTCAATAAATTTAACCAAATAAAATTTGCTTTTATAATTTCAATCTAAAAGAGAGGAATTACATATCAAATTTTAAAAATTAAACTTTTTTCAAATCATTTTTTCATTATAACAACCATTTTTCAATATTCTCATTTCCATTATATTAGTGCTTTAAAGTGAACATGATCATCCAATAACTCAATTGCAAAACATACAAATTTTCACATAAAAAACTTTTTCTTCATCATGACTGTTTTAGTGAAATTTAGATTTTGGGAGAGGGAGAGAATTATAAATGTAAATAGCTAATGTAAATATAAATCATTTATATATCTAAAGATTATCAAAAACAAGTAAAATGGTTCATGTAATCAAAATTTACCTTATGTATAGATGCCAAGTTGCTATGGGCATCAGCAAAAGCAGGATTGATTTGAATGGCTCTTGTGTAACATTGGAGTGCTCCTTGTATATCTTGCATCTCTTTCAAAGTATTGCCCATGTTGGAGTAGGCATCAGCAAATGTTGGAGAAATTCTAAATTTAGCAAAGAAAAGAAAATACAATAACTACACCTTCAGACTGGGGTTTGACAAAATACATTTAATCCAGAGACCTTTGTATTAAATTATTTTAAATATCTATATCTCAAAAGAAATGCTGGTAAGTACAAGATGGATTTATTTTACTACGATATGTATCAATTCTCAAAGTATCAAAATCAAACTCAGAAATAATACTTGTAATTGTTTAATTGGAGCCAAATAAAACTGAAACAGTTCCATTAAATAACTAAGTAATTTTCTTATGAATTAAAATTTTAAACTTTCCAGCTTTTTTTTTGCAAAGAAAAATGAAAAGAATTCCAATACCATGCTAATACATTTGATAATAAATGTATCAAAACTTTAATTTACACAAGTTCTCATGACAAAATAATCATATTACAACTTTTAAACATACTTCTAAAACCAGCAAATCCACCAGATTTTAGAAGCATTGAATGAAATAAAATGAAAACAAATGACCCTAACTCACCGGATTGCTTCTTTGTAATGCATTAAAGCTTCATGGAGTTTGCCCTGTTGTTGTAACACACTAGCTAGATTTGAATGAGCCACAGCAAATTCTGGATATACCTTTTTAATGGAAATTAGGAAAAAGTTTTTCATCAATAATACTAAATTATTTTAAAATTATAAAAGCACATATGTTTTAAGGCACTTTACATATTATTCATAAGCACTATTACAAATTTAAAAGCAACAAAACCTTTTCAAGAATTTTCTGTAATTTTAACATTTTTTATTAAATTCATCAAAATTTATTATATTTATAATGATTCCCAAAGATAATAATTATATTTCTATCATACAAATAAAATTACATTCAAATTGAGATAATCTATTTATTTGTTCAACAAGAAAAAAATACGGTTTTTCGGAATCCTTGGGATGAGGCTTGATAATTTGTACAACTATTTTTCAGACTGCTGTCCTCATCCTCCATAAGGATGATTGATCTTTTTAACAGCATATCAACCCTTATAGGTAATTTAATGCCGGATTCTCTTTGGGTATTGGTATATGAGTTTTATAAGAGGGAATTGTTTGTTTGGAAAGGGTTTTAGATATATATTGATCAATGGTGTAAATTATCTTTGTTTTTTACAGAATGGGGAGGTTTAGATTTTGGTGTATAGTCTTATTTCTTTTAAGAATTGTAGGATTTTGTTTGGGTTTGTATTGCTGAATAAGTCTTTCAAGTCGTTAGCCTGGTAATGTTTTGATCAGATTTATCTAAAATCATAGCAGTTGATCAGTATATGTTTCACCGTGAACGGTTCTTGGCAAGCGATGCATTTGGGGAAATCTTCATTTTTTAGGAGATGGGAATGAGTAATATGGGTATGTCCTATCCTAAGTTGTGTTAGTATTACTTCCTCTTTTCTTATTTTCCGGTATCCTGGATACCATTCACCAATGTTAGGTTGGATATTTTGAAGTCTGTTGTTTGTTTGGTTGGTTGTTCCATATTTCTTGCCATTTTCTTCTAATAAACTAGCAGATTGATGGTTAGAGGTCTCTGTGAGCGATTTTGAGGTCAGAAATGTTTAGGTGTAGAGATTTTTGGCTGCTTTGTCAGCTTTTTCATTGCCAGGGATGCCAATATGACTGGGTATCCAGCAGAGTATAATGCTTTTTGGATAGTTGGTTTATTCTATGTAAGAGTTTAATAATTAATGGGTTTCTCAGTTCTTGGTTTAATAAGGATAAAAGTATTGACTTGGAGTCTGAAAAAATGATGAACTTGTTGGATTGGTTTACTGTGATGATATCTTGGGCTAAATTGATAACCAGGATTTCTGCACTATAGATTGAAGCATTTGCCTTGTCAGTGTCAGGGCTACACAGAGCAGTCAAGCAGATCCCAAGCATCTGTTACCAGATTTATTGCACTACCAAAATAAATAAGTGAATAAATGGTAAGGTTAGCAGCCATGTTTGAATTTGTATTCCTCACTTGCTGATTGACCCTTAGCCAGTGCCTTCTAACGTCTACTTTGGGAGAGGGGTTTGATGGTTTCTGTGTTTTGTATTTTGTGAAAGAAGATTACTATTTAGTATTTTTAGTTTTCTCAATTTAATTTTGATTAAACTTTTGGTAGTAGACGTTAGGGCTTGACCTGACAAGCCGATTGATCGGATCAGGCCCCGCCCGTCTAGTCCAGTACAAAGCCAAAGTGAAGTGTTGCAACTGATACTTTTATTTTCCGCTAGGTATCAGTTGCTCAGCCACCAGGATTCTTTACCCAGGCATCATGGGATGCCACCTACAGCCAACAAGAGAGAGACTTGAGAGACTTTTACCCTCTAGAGGCAGTCGGCATTATGATGCCTCGCCAACAGGGCATAAGGATGAGCACAACAGTCAGAAAAATAATTGTACAAGAAAAAATACATTATCATGAGTGTTTAGAATGCCAAGTTATCAAAATAACTAAAGTAATGATATGAATTTGATACAGAGACATTGATTTATAAATATCAAAGGCTTGTTATAGGATCAAAAAAAATTAATGTAAGTGTTAGCTAAAATATATACCAATGAAAAATACTCCATGAGAAATTAATTTAATAATAAGATTTGAAGATCATTGTTATTAATATAGTTTTAAAGACTAAAGGATTTTTTAAAATTCATTTTTCAAAGTCAAAACATAAATCTGCTTTTATTTATTTAGATTCAAATATATCAAAAATAAAAATAATTTTGATATCAAATTTTACTCAACATTTTCTATATTTTTAACACAACTAGTTTTTCTAAAAATATTAAACAACTCAAAATTTCAAAGTATGATAGCTATCAGAAAAACATATCAAAACCTAAAATCTATGTAAACAAACCAAATTGTATTTGATAATCTACAACCATGAAATTTAAGCATATTTTCACGGAAACATTTAAAAAAAATCTTACTTCCAATGCCTTAAGATATAAACGGACAGCTTCCTCAGTATTTCCTTGTTCACGTTTGATGTTAGCCAAGTTGTTCAAGGAGTCAGCATGTGTTGGACACAACTTGAGTGCAGTGTTGTAGCATTCTTCAGCTTCAGCAACCTGAAATTAGGTTGGTACAAAAATGGGGAAACAAAAATATAAAATATGCTTCAGGAAGATTTTGAAAATCATTAAAACAAATTAGAATATATTGGCAATAAATCAGATTTTTTTTTCTTTTGGTAAAAAAAACAAAAAAACACAAAAACTAAGCTAAATTGAGCAAAAATTGTAAGCTAGTTTAGACTAAAAGAGAAAAATCCATTTACAGTGACTTTATTACATTTAACGTTTCCAATTTGCCCATTTCATTGTTTAATAAACAATTACAGTTTTACATTGACTTATCTTGGAGAATAATACTACACAGAAAAGAACATTATTTTTGGTTATGGTCTATTGATAGAAAATGTACAGGTTTTTGATAATTCAACAGAAGTTATTAGAAAAGCATATTATGCTTAAACATAGCTGTTGACACTCCTATTTACCACAAGTAAAATGAATGATTTCAACTTTTGAAATATATTTAAATTCATTAATATCACAAAAATATTAATATTACTAAAAGAATCACTTCTATATAAAGTTTTAAATCCTTTAGAAATCATTTTCTTGTAAATTTAAGTGTACATAAAGAGTGATGATCAAAAACTATCAAAGTGAAACTAATTTCTTGGAAAATCATTGTGAATAATTAAACGTTCCCTAATTATTAATTAAATGAATTTTAAAAGAAATGAATGATTTAATAAAAAATTCCTAAATAACAATCTATATATTTTTAAAATGTAAGAAACAAATTTATTTTTTGGATCAAAGTACTTGTAGTAAAATGCCAATAAATTGACGATTTTCACAAAAAGTGAATGGTGAAATTTTTGTTGTTGTGATGAAGTTTTTTAAAGTATATGAAACTGAACAATCATTATCTAAATTTTAGCTCTTTATATCTTTAAAGTGTTTAGTGCTTTAAATGCTATTTTTATTATCTTTCAGTGTTACAGAATAATTTCAAATATTGGCTTGAATAAAAAATATTTTTGCTATTCTAAAAGTATGTTAAAGCTAGAAATTAATAAATAATGTACTTTAAACAAATAATTTTGAATTATTCTACTATGTAGATGTACATATATAATCTCTAAAATGATATACAGTAACCAATAAAAAAAGAAACTGAAAAATAATAGCACTGACCTTTTTTTAACTATCCTTATGCACATAATCTATTTTATGAATTTTTTTTTTCCAAAAATTTGGCCAGTTGATTTTTTAAATATGAGAAATATAAGAAATTTGTAATTATATACCTTTGCATACATTGTTTCATAATTTTTTCTTTACTTACAAAAAATTAAAAGATCTTAAATATTTTATCTTAAAGTTTGAAAATAATGTTAATTTTTGTCAGTTTAAAATGTATTAAAAATTAGAGATGTAATATTATTATTACATTACTAGATTATTATTTTGCATTTGATACTGATAAGAATTAGGCAAATAGGTTTCAAATAAGCTGTAATCATGATAGATTTTAATTCATTTAAAAAATTTTAAAAGGCCAAACTTTTGGCAGTCCTGAAATTTATACATAGTGTGAATAACTGAAAATACTGTTTTTATTTTATAAACACATAACTTCCAAAAAATATCTATTCAATATAAGTTTAATAAATCATTTTTAATGCCCAAATCAGCAACTGACTACAAAATTTTAATTGCATGCACACTTAAATATTTGCTAGCAGTTCAGATGCACGCATGCAATTTTATAAAGCTGAACATGTTGGCTTAGCTGCAAATTTTAATCTTTTAAAAAAGTATTTTAAGATATTTCCAGGTTTAAGAAAAACAAAAATATTTGATTTATTAAAAAAAAAAAAAAGAGTATTACCTGCAAAATCAATCTGCATATGCAATACAATTTCTAATGTTTCATAAATTTGAAAATAGTTTTGTCTGTGCAATAAAAACTTATTTTAAGGCACCTTCATAAAATTTATTCCTAACTACTTTTATTCTTCACTCTCTCCAGTATAATATCTTGTGTTTTTATAATCTACAACCTTTTCCAACATTTCTTGAAGATGATAACAAAGAAAAAACATACATGAGATAATATTTTGGAAAAAGCATTTACTTAGAAAAAATTAATTTAATTTAATTTCAGTGTAAATAGATTAATGAAAAGAAAAAAAAAACATTAACTGGTAAATTTGAATCTGAAAGTGAGAATTTTATACTATAAAAAAATTAATGGGATTAAGCAATATTATAGAAAACTTTGTTACTTTTTCTTATAGAGAAAAGTAAAACCATTTTTTTTTAACATAAAAATCCTCTTCTAAAGGAGTTCTGATACCTAAAATATATTCCTAAATAATATAGAAGTGGATAATTGCATGCTAGCCATTACTTTCACAAAACCACAATACCAAACAATGATCAAAGGGTTAGTTTATCAACAGTATATAAAAGGATGAAAAAGTAAAAGTTTCAATTCAATCATTAAGTGGATTATTAGTCAGTCACTTCATAATTGCTATTGCTCTTTTGTTGGTAACTGATTTACTTTCACTAATTTCTTTTAAAATTGTACCAAAAAACTAAAAATTACCTAAAGTACAAATAAATTTAAAGAATATTTTTAAAAAATCAATTTATATAAAACTGCTTTTCTTGAAAGCCAAGTTAGCCACCAATAATATAAATGAAAACTCATTTGATTTTGTTGGCAATAGCTTGACCCAATGAAAACAGAGCATAAACAATAGAAGTGAAATGTGCAACTCTCGAGAACTCTAACCTTGCGTACTTTACCCTTCTCCTTCAGAGCATTGGCCAGGTTGCAGTAAGCATCAGGAAAGTTGGGTTGTAATTCAATTGCTCGCTTGTATGTATCAATAGCCAAATCAATTAAACTATTGAGAAGGAAAAAAGGCGATGAATTAAGGGAACAACCTTCTAATAAATAAGACAGTTTATTTGGCTGAAAAATTTTTAAAAGAATTATTAATAAAAAAAATTTTAGAAGTAATGTTACGAGTTAACTTAGTAATGTCAAGAATACTTGATTTCAGCTCAATAACTGAATTTACACTTCACAAGATTATAAAGAATCCAGCTTCTTTCATTTTTTAATAAAAAAATTAATATCATTAAAATAATTAAAGAAATGATTTACAAGGTTTACTTTTTTCATTGATGAAGAAAGGAAATTAAAATTAGGATACATCAATAAAATAATATTTCTATTATGATGCAAGGAAAGTTACTTATTCTATGCTTCAGTGCATATAATAAGCAAAATATATTGCATAGTTTTAAAAGATTTTATTTAATTACATATGTTAACTGAAATCTAAAATTACTAATTTCTCTCCAGACAATTACTACTAGATCTACTTACCCCTGCTCATAATAAACACATGCCAGGTTGCCATGCACCACTGCGTGATTAGGGCTGAGATTCAAGGCTCTAAGATAAGCAGCTACAGCTCTGAAAAGCAACAAATTATTTAATAATTATATTGTTCTTTAGAAAATAAATTAGATTTTCGAATACATACCCACAGAAAAGTATATAAAATCTGAGTTTGAAATCTATACAACTTTTGATTTATTTCAATTTGTTGCTTATCAACTGTAACATTAATAAATCATGTTACCTGTTAAGGGCCAGTTTTTGTATAATTTTTAATATGATTTTCGTGCGATATCCATACTAAGTTTCTATATACAGAAGGAACTATTTCTTAAATTGAAATTATAGTTGTATAATTTAAGGATTTGCATTATTTTCAGTTTAAGAATATCACAAAAAATAAACTTTCCAATGAATGTCATTACAAAATTTATGCCAAGATTTTGCTTTTCAGCTTACTAATTATTATTATTTAAAAAAAGAAGTAAACAAAATCAATATAACTAATGAATTATTACTTACCTATCAAAGATACGTGCTTCCTTTAATACATTTCCTAAATTGATGTAAGCATCCAGGAAATTTGGGTCAAGTGCCACAGCCTAACAAAATCGAGTTTAAAAAATGATAACATTAATGCATACATTATAAATTCTAACATTTTACAGTTAAACATCATATTCAAAATAAAACGACTCATACTTAGTAATTTTCAACCAGAATTACTAATAAAAGAAAATCAATACATGAAAATTGTTTGGGATAAATAAGTCAATATTTAGATAAATTAAAAAGATAACAACTTACCTTGCATATTTCATTAACTCACTAGTAGAGTTCCAAAAATTTAACTTTTCATAACGCAAACGACTAATAAAATGTATAAAACTAATAATTTTATTTTTTTATTTTTGGCTAATTATATTCAGGAAAAATTTTTTTTATAGAAAAGTAAAACTTTATTTAATAAAACCTCATAGGATTAAAGTTATCATAAAAAATAATGCAAAAAATCAAAGGGTGCTTACCGCACATGCGCGTTTCACCTAATAAAATCAATTAAAATTTGTATTTGCGTCAAATTTTCTCTTATTTCAAAAATTTATAACCTTTTTCTATTAGTCCAAATGTTTTCATTTTTTCAGATCTTATGTAAAATTCTTTGCTCTTTTGAATTAAAATAATTTTCTGAAAAAGTGATTTTTATACTTTTTAAAAATATTTTTACCTGCCCTCTGTTTTAAAGCAAGGATTTTTTAAAGAAATACCCATTTGGATGTTTTTAGATATATCTCAATTCAAAGATAATAGATAAATAAATAAAATGATGGGTTTTTTTTTTCATAAAAACACCCTTCCCTTTATTTCCAAAATAACCTCAAAGTTTGAAAGTTTAGACCTTGATTAAAAAAAAATTAACATTTTTCAAAAGAGATTTTAAAAAATGTGTATTTTTCTGATTTTTATCATGCAAAAAGATTTTTTAAAGTTTGCTTAAATATTTCATATTTATAAAATATGCTCTTTGTGCCTTGCTAAAGACCAATTCCTTTTCATTTGGATGGTTTGTAATTACGAAAAAAATGTATTTAGAAATATTTAAAAACAAATAAGAATGATAAAGCGCAAACCCTCTCCCTTTACTTATAATCGAAATTGTATTTTCAAAGCTGACCACATTTGTTGACTATTTTTAAGGGAAGGTGGCCATGTGTTATGTGTCAATTGTCACTGTTATCTTAAGTGATGACAGATTTGTGGAAAAAGAAGTGAAAGTAAAATATGATTATTTTTTTTATTTATTTAAGCCTCCTTACTTTTGAATGCAAGTTATTGACGCTGCTACTCAAGCCAATCAGTTTTGTTTTAATTTTGGGGCATTTTTTAAAGCAGTCTCTAAAAATATTGGTTTAATTTCCAAATTTATGAATTCTGGATTATTTATCCAGTTGAATTTTCATAGAGGACACCTTGGAGTAATTATTGCCCATTTATTTCAGTCAGATAAGTTACTTTTTATATTTTTTATTAGATTTTTGACTTTTGACCTGTGACTAAAGTCTTAAAATCCATGCACAAGTGTTCACTTTTTTTTAAAAACAGCCTTCATTTAAAAAATAAAGTTCATTTTTCTTTTAAACTTTTTTCTTTTTTAAAACACTTTGATCTTTGCTCAATTCATTTAGAAAAAAATGAAGACTCTAGATAGTAATAAGCTTCCAAAGATATACACTAGAATAAAAATTGCAGACATATTGGAACACTTCTAACAACTCACTAGAATAATGAATTAGTCAAGTCTATACAGTTATTTTGTTAACTAATTAAATCAAAGAAGCAAATATAAACTGGTACCATGGTTTTCAAATCATTAATCAACAAATACTCTAATATTTAAATCAACATTTTTAAACAAATTTGGTCATTAAACCTTTAAACAATTTAAAATTTTTCATAGTAATTTTAACGTTATTTTTGTTTTTGTTAAATAGTTGAAATTGGTGTATTTGCAAAACTTCTTCCATATTGGTTCTGGAGAAAGCTGTGTTTGGTAAGCACATATTTGTAATTGATAAAATTGGGGTAACCTTCAATGTAAAATAGTTTGAATTCAAATATTTTTACATTAGTAAGTAGCAAATTAATCAGAAAAACTTCCTTTAGATAAAAGTCTGCTTCATATTATGCAATTGATGTTCACCTTTATTAAGCCATTGTGGGTTTTTTTATCAAGTAGAAACATATTCCCCCCCACACACACACCACACACATACATACAGTTGATCAGATAGATATATACACATATATTGAGCTGAATCAAACTTTTAACAATTAATGAATGAATTTCAGCAAAAATATTATTTAATCTATCATAATGGATCATGTCCTTTATTTCTCAGTTTCAAGTTATAATTTTTTCAGTTCAAAGTTTAATACATACTTACCTTGATGTTTGCTGCCAGTGGACAGCTTATCCATATAGGGTTAGATGCCACAAAATAAACCTATTTTTTTTTAAAACTTTGTACTAAGTACCATAGAAATCAAAAAGAATCGTGTTATGTACAATTTAACACTTCTGATAAATTTTTATAAGGAATAAATTTAACAAGACATAAATGTCTATTTTCATATGATAATGTTAGACAATATTCCACAACAATTTTAAGTAAAAATTTATTTAAAAAAATACTAAATTGTTTAAAGTTACAATTTAAAATCTGAAAACTGTTGTCTTTAGAATTATATTTGTAGTTTTCTCAAGGTTTCTATGGTTGTCTCATGGGACCCATGATGCAACAGATAGGGATGTTTGGTCTGAAATGAGTATTGTCTGAAAATGGGGTTTTAAATACCCCTCAAAGGCAGTAATAACTGGGAATACATTTTCAAGACAATAAATTCCTACATTATAGTGTATACTTGAAGAAGGCCAAAGGATTAATTGTCCAAAAAGTTGTGAAAAATAACTATAAAGAAAAGGACAACAGTCTGAAGAATGAATATGCAAATTATAAAAACTTATGTCAAAGGATTTAAAAAAATAGACCATTAATCTGTATTTCTATAAAAGTGGCTTTGCGTATGTGCGTCTGAGAACCAGTCTCTACCAAACGATTTTTGGTCTAGAGATTTGAAATTTGATATATGGGGTATTCAGACCCAGAAAAAATTTTTAATTGGTTTACATCTGGGAAAATATCTGTAAAGGGATTAAGGACCATCAAAAGCGTTCCCAATCAAAAGGCAGATAAAGCTAATTTAAAAGAAAATTTAAAGGGGGGTAACTAAAATCGATGTCTTTTAGTCTAAAAGTTTATAAGTGTTTATTAAAGTCAGCAGTTATTTCCCTTGTATTGCAGCATATAAGATATTAATTAACAAAAATAAAAAAAATAAATTCATATCTCATCTACCTTGCTATTTATAAAAGGAGCATCAAAAACAGCAGTACCCACAATATTGCTAGTATTATCTATTTTGAGTTTAGTGCTGTCTCATAGGAATTATTGACATGTTATGTGACACAATTTGACATATGAAGCTGAAGATTTTGTTGAAAACATGCTATCTATTAGGAGTTACAGGCTAAGCTGTATCTAATCAGGTTTTAGAATAACCCTGTATGAGTTGCCCACCCAAGTTAATAGGACCCATTTGCTCAAAACAATAAACAAATTCAATGAAAGTGGTTGAATTGAGACATGAACTTACAATTAGATATTTAACCACTTGCACACCATTATTGTACTCTTATTTGAATACTTTATGATAGTATATTGTAGTTTGATCAACTTCAAATAATTATAAATATCAACTTTAATAAAAAAAATTTTTAAAAATTCTAGAGCAATTTTTAAAATGTTTTCCTCATTAATTCTAATAAGAGGATTTTATGAGTAAAACGTATACTTAAAGAAATTGGTCAGTTAATCAGTTTAAGAAATTTTCTCCAGCAGTCATCTGTTTAAATGGTCATTTGTGATTTTAATAATAAAAAGAAGCAAAGTTTTCAGAAAATGACACCTTTTCTAATCAAAATACAATCCAAATGTCCTCAATAAATTTTAGTTTTAATTTCTTTTTTTTTAAGTACACAAAAAAGTTATTCAAAAATAGTAAGAATTAATAGAAAGAGATATCCTTATTTTCATGAAATTTATACTTAATTGTTAGACATTTCCTTTCATAATAGGAGATAAATTAACAGAACTTCTGATATATACAATGGTCAATTGGCAGCAAATTCCAAGTATAAATCCTACTCTAGGCATAATAATCTTTGCCATCTACTAATTCAACTTCATTGCTTTATTTTCAAACTTTCAAAGAGACAGGAAGATTGTACTAACCTTATCAAAATGATGGATAGCTAACCATATTTCACCTTGGGCATTGAAAACACAGCCCAGATTACTCCAGGCTACAGCAAAATTGGGTTGCGTCTCAATAGCTTTCAGGTAGCAAGCCTAAAGTATAGCAAAGTAAATGTTAAGATCTCCCCAAAACCATTAAACATTGTTATCATAATAGTAATAGAAGAAATAGCAGCTAAAGGCAACATAGTATATAAAAAGAAAAAAAAAAGAAAAGAAAAGACAAAAGTCAAAGCGCTAGAACGCCTGCGTCATATTTGGAGAAAACGCGCATATTACTAAATCGCGAGCCAAGTTCACTTGTTAAGCACAGATCATGCCTGTAGGCTTTTAGAATCAGGCTTTCTCTGCGAACCCAGCTTTTGTATAATTTTTTTTTTCTTAAATGGAGAGAAGAGCTGATGAAGGACTGATAATTCAATAAGTTCTTAAAATGAAAAACTGGTTAATGAAAACAAGTTCTTTTAGAAAGCGAGTCATTTTAGGTTTCAAAATTTTTGAGAATATCAAAAAATAAATCTTGTAGATTTAATTGGGGAAAATAATTTCAATTTTCTTTGATTATAAACTGAAATTAATAACAAATAGTGAAATATAATTAAAGTCTTTTTAGTTTCATTTTTTCCTTTAAAATTTTGTTTGGTTCTGGTAAATAAGGCTGCAAAAGAAACTATGGTTCTACAAACCATACATTAGTGATGACCTGTACTGATAACATAGTGAATTAACAAAAACAAAAAATTAAAATGCCATTTTCCTTCTTTCAGTCAAAGGGATGAAAAAGTGGTCTGAATGGTGAAATAAAAAGTTAAATTTCACTTCACTTCTCTTTCATTAAGTTGTATTATTGTATGAGGAACTCTTGGGTCAGAAAATAGACAATTTTTGAAGGGGTAAATTTTAAAGAAATTTTTTTTAAATACCTAAAAATTCTAATTAAAAAAACAAAAGAAAATTGTTTAATTCTATCAACTTTAAAACGAGCAAATGATTTGATTGTTCAATTCAAAAAAATATCTCAACATTTCTAAAACTCGTGGGAATGTTTAATTCAGTAACAGAAAGATAAAAAAAAATTATTTGTACATACTAGAATGAAATATTCACATATCCTTTTTATATCGTTTATAATCACGACAAAAATCTAAGTCTTTTTGTAGATTTATCAACAAATCAAAAACAATAATAATCAAAAATAGAACAAAAGAGCTATAAGTTGAAAAAAAAAATCACTCTTAATGACTCATAAAAGTGTTGGGCATATTTTTTATTAAATTGCATATAAAAATCATAAGAAAATTTTTTTCTTACTTTTCCCAAGCAAAATTTGGTTGCATTAATTAATTAGCTATTTCAATCTTGATTAATAATGAATGCTGAAATTTTGGCTAGCTTTATCCCAAAATCTGAGCAATTACAATTTAGCTTTTTTTTATTTACTGCGACAATGTTTACTGCCATTAATGATAGTTTTATTAAAGCTTGTGTTGTTATTAACTACTCATAAATGTGCAATATCCACACTTGGAGAAAAATAGTATGATGTTTAGGGAATATTAGCATTTATTAACATTTTTTTCTTACTCCCTAGAGTGATATATACCTTTATACCCACATCCTATCATAATAAAATATCCATCCTAAAAAAAATAGACTAGGGATTTGAAATGCATGTCCCACAGTGCATATGCAACACAGTGCAGTATTTTCTTCAGTCTTCAGAAGAATTCTGGAAAACCCTTTATGGAATAACAACAGCAGGAAAATGGTTTTTGACCAAAAATAAAAACTATAGCCAATTGACACACCAAAAGTTCAGTTTTAATGAATTTTTAAAAGTAGTATTATTTAAAATAAAGCTTTTAACGCTGCTCCAACAGGCTTTATGTTTATATGGTTGTATACAAAATAGATATTCCTCTATGAAAAGTGTATGTAACAATTTCCTATCAGTAATAAAGATATCTTGATTGTAAATTTCAAAAATGACAAAGCATTTGGAGAAATAAAATGATTATTATTAGAGATTAATATGAATGTTTTCATTAACTCAATCAAAATCAAAATAGACATTTCTAAAGTGCTTCATTTCATTCAAAGGAAAGAGAAACAAGGATTTCTAGTCTTGTCGCTGTATTTATTTATAAACAAATCAAAAGCTATTAATTTAAAATTTCATGAAATATTAAATTAAAAAACGAGAGATAACCCTTAGAAATGCTATTGTAACTTAAGCAATTCATATAATTTAATAACCAAATCATTTCTTTCATTGTTGTAAAATAAAAATTCTAGTGTATAGCTATTATGACAGTAATTGAGAATTTATATTTTTCAAAGTGGTTTTTAATCAAAATCTAACTTTATAAGGAAAGATAGGGTATCAAAAGACTCTCGGTTCCCCATGTAGAAATAAGACAACTTTTTTTTGGTAGGAAGAAAGGTGAAGAAATATGGCATTTAATCGCCTGCGACCGCTAGCGTCCGCGCTGTGCACTGCGCGCTGGGGGAATAAAAAAGAAATAACAATAGAAAAACATACAAAAATAATACTGATGGAAATATAATGAAGAATCAATGAAAATAAAAATAAAAGATCTTACAAAATTAGGAAAAAAAATCACGACTGAAGAAAAAAACAATTATTCTGAAAAATTAGCAATAATTTTAGAGCAATTAGTGATGTTATGAAGAAATGACTTTATTAAAAAAAATATATTAAAAAAGCATATATGAAAAACCTCTTTATGATCACCATTAATATTTTGTTTTTGTTTTGCTTGCTATTTTTTTAATGATACAATTAATTATTGTTGCTGGTTTGTTTTGTATGTTTTGTTTGTATTTATTTTCTTGTATTTTAGGGCATATCAATTTCCTTTTAACTGCAGTGTAATGGCATTATGGCTAAGTTTTCACCTGAGACAAGAGGATTTAAAGCACCAATTTATCTGCATTAACCAATTCAATTCTTCAATGAATAAATCAATCATACCAAGACATTTACACCAATTACCGTCATATCTAAAATTATTTCTAAGAAAAAGATAAAATCAAGTGTCTTGTCCCTTTAATATGACTCAGCAGATTGAGGTGTTATTCAGCATGAATATGAAGTGATAAAAATAGTTAAATGTTTTTCCAGGAGTTTTTGATAGTTTAATTCTGTATTGCTTTTCTGAAAATTAAGCTATACAACATAAATAAGAAATTAGGAGTTGCAAAATACCATCTACAATCTCATATGAATGAAAGCAGATGGTTGTTGTAAATCATCAATGCATAGCAGTTCATGGAAAGTTCAAAATAATCAATTTATTATTAAATGTTTTCATTCATCTTCAAGATTCCTTAGCTATTATATTATTTTTGAACTTCCTGAATTACCACTTGATAAAAAAAAAATTCCATTAATAATTAGACCATAAATCAAAGATAAATGAGAATAATTTGCATACTAAAGAAATATGAAAATCTTTTTAAGAAAAATTAGTTTTCAATGAACACGGATTACTAGTTATGAAAATAAGATAAAGTCTATTTAGTAACTATTATTATTACTATCTAGTAACCATTATTAAATAGTTACTTTTTACCATTTACAAGCCTATATCACCATCATTATCAATAAATGATATAAAATAAAAATTCAAGAGATTCTGTTTATGGGAAACTGAGAATATTTAGATACATTTAATTGAAAAACTATTGCTTACATACTTATATTATTTAAAATTCATAGGTTCTATTATAGAAAACAATCATAAAAAAAACATCAACTGAACTTAAATTACTTTCCAGAGATTTAAATGTTAAAGAACACATTGAAATGTTGGATGCCCAAAGTTCAATATATTAATCTGAGAATGCTAATAAGAACTAAAAGAAAATGTTGCTGATGCAATATTTCATATCAGGAAAAAAAATTAAACAATATTTTCATAGCAAATATTAAAACGATTTTCTGTAAATCTTGAACAAGATAAATTTATTGAGTATAATCATCATTTCAACCACAGATGAGAATTAAAACATTAGGAAAATAAAATAAAAATATAGTACCACAAAAATACAGTTTTTAAAATACTTATCTAATAAAATTGAAACTAATAGAAAAATATATGAAAATAACAAATCATTTTTGAGATATCAATAATTTAAACTTGAAATAAGAGATTAATAAATAAAATTAAAAAAAATGTTTCAATAAAAAAAAATCCATATACATATATATTAGATATACACTATTATAGAAGTAATAAGGAAATGATAATAGAAAAACCCAAGTAAAAACCCCAGCAGTCTATCATCAAGGTTGAATGGAGTAGTTTTATAATAGTAAATCCTTAAAAACAAAGAAAGAAGCCAACATACAACTAGATTGGATTAGTCAATAACAGAGGTTTTAAAATGTAAAATTGAGAAACTATTTCTGAATAATTTCTACTTTCATTATTAAGATAGTAGCCTAGTTATTATCAGTATTAAAATCAAAATAATATTCCATCAATTAAATATTTTTTAAAATATTTCCTTATAACACATGACTTATTAAAAACTTGAAAATTAACATCATTAAAAGAATTTTTCAAAATATTTTTCATAAGTTTATTTTTATTTTTAATTCAATTAGTAAATATAAATCTTAAGCAACAAAATTAACCAAAAACATTTTTAAAAAAAATTAAGCTTTTTTCTATTAGAAAATATTGTTATTTTACATAATTTATTTCAGTTTTCATCACATGACATCTTTATGGGGGCACATAAAATGCATCGTGCATATACTAAATGCAAATGATATCAAACCTTATTAAAAAAAAAAAAAGGGAATATAATTATATGCATAAAAACTAAATCAATTTGATTAATCAATTATTAACTAAATAGAAGGCAAAACCAGCAAACAATCCAAGCTTGCCCAAATCATACCAAGCCATCAACAGTGATATGATGTCATTACACTGCAGGAAGAAGAAATAAACTGCCGGAACTACAACTGAAATTGACTCACATTTAAGTATACAATACCTTCAGCTCACACCTCAGAGATGTCTACTAATACCAATGTATTCATTCATACCAGCTGTAGTAGTCAACTAGGAGGAGTCTGTCCTTTGGTCCTGGTGCTGCTGCAGCCTGCCCTGGCGTGGCCAGGCTCGGCCGGAAGTAGGTAGAAGGTGACCGACCGCTGACCGACCCACAGCTAGTGACTGACCCAGGAGACACGAGTGACTGACTGACCAGGCGGGCACACTATTTGATAGCAGTGAGCACACCTGCATTGCTTGTGTAGAAATCAAAAAAAACGATCATTAGTGTTCAATGGTATAGGATATGTTGACAACAGTGAACAATTAGCACTCAAGATGAAAGACAATAATGAAAAAATAAAATAAAATCACAGGTATTCTTATTGAATGACTCTTACTTCCTGTTTAAAAATGATGAATCTTAAAAAATTGTTTTTCAGATAAATTGAAATAAGTATAAATATTTCACTAAAACACTGATCTACTCCTACAAAATCACTGATCTACTCCTACACAAATAACAAAATATGAAAAGAACCAAATCAATGAAAAGGCAATATTTTATACAAGTCAATAATAATAATAATAATAAAAAGATATCAATAATCCATTATATATATATATATATATATAAGAAATTCCAAAAGTTTTGAATTCATATAATCAATATTCTAAGTACTAAAAATAAATTGAAGATTTAGAAAATTACCAAATAACAATTCATTTTCAAATATAAGATTATATTTTTATATTATGGCAGAAATATCAGATTAAAATCAAAATAATGTCAAGACTTTTTCAAACTTGAGAATAGTTTCATTTCATATTCTAGGAGCTTCAAAACAAGTCAGAAATTGAAAAAAAGTCCAACAGAATTGTAGATAAGATATTAATACTAAGCTATGGCTACCTCTGTATAAGACAAAAATCAGAATAAGCTGAAAGAGTTTTAAATACAATAAAATTATTGCCTAGTGAATTCATTAGATAACAAATTTGCTAGGCAATCTTAATAACTATAATTTTCTTTAATCTAAAGTTAGCATTGAGTCAGCATTTTATTCATTCATTCATTCATTTGCCAATAGTCATAATATAATCTACTGCTACTAGAGCTAGTTCTTAAAAAAAGAAGAGATAAAATATTGGTAACATTCAGTAAAAAATTAAGTCTTTAAAAAGTTTTCATCACAAGTTTCTTTTAATCTTAATGAATATTTATCAAGCACATTATTGAATTATGATTTTAGAGAAAACAGGCTCATCACAAAAATTTGTTTTTCTTTTTAAATAAATTAGTTGTTGAAAACAATCCTAATTTAGCCGAAGTCTATATATTTTTCTCAAATTTAAAAAAACAAGCTTAGCAAAATGTTTAGCTCATAATAGATTAATAAAAAAAAACATCTTCAATTTCATTTATTTTCATTAAAACCAGTTCAGAAGTGAAGCAGATTAAATGATACAGCAAAAAATGCTAACTTGCTAATAAATAAATAAATATTATATGTTTATATTCATCTTATACTGACATGACACTTGACACCTAGACCAATGTGAATAGAAACAGAAATGAGAATATGACAAGCAAGAAGAGTACAACAGTTCAAAATTTGTAAATGATATAATTAATTTTAGAAGATAAATGATGATTTCAAACAGAAATTAGATCTGTACTAATTAAGAATCAAATTACTGAGCTTTTAAATTCTTTATGTACTTCCACTTAGCATTTGGAATGCAGCACTAAATTAAAATGGCCAGATATAGTGAATAAGGACAAATTCTAAAATTTTATGTACCACAAGAAAACATACAATTAATTGAGGTGTTTATGAAGGAAAAGAATAGAATATATATCAAGCTAAGTGAGAAAATAATTCAAAGTGTCAAAATAATCAATTGACAAAAATATGATAGGTTTATCCTTGAATATATATATTTATTGGTGTTTGTTTAGATATGAAGAAAATATTTTTAATCTATCCCAGCTTTACTTGGAATAGCAATTTTTAAAAAAATATCTTATTAATACACACCATTCCAAGTCATTTACCATCATTAAACAAAATAATAAAAACTGCATTTAATAGCCACTAAAGTTTTTGAGTGTATCAGTGAACAGTGAAACAGATTTTAATATACATCACTCGCAACTGGAAGCATTATTCATTCAATAACTATTGCACTTCTGTGATTTTAGAAAAGGAAAAAAGAAATCACACACCAAATACAAATTTCACTATCCATCCCGGAGACGGTTAAACAATCCTTTGTCCTCATTGATATACTGCACAATGCAGCCAGGATGGTATTGCTACATTCAGGATTCATAACTCACTTGTAAAAAAAGAAAATGATCCGCTTAAAAACTAACGAAAAGAAATAGGATATATTTTCTTCTCAATCTAACACAAAATGTCACAACAAAACCACTATTTAACACAAACTCATACAATGCACACATACTTGGATTTATGCTACTAACAAGACTTTAAATTCAAAATATATTTCATTAACACAAAAAGGGGAAGGGAAAAAATTTAAGAGAATTTGTTCAAGGGGGACAAGAGATAAGTAGGAATACATCCAAATTGTAAATTTTTAACATTTTAATAAAAAGGATTAAGTACAGCTGAACGATAATAGGTCATTAGATAACCAAGATTATCTACAATTAGATCAAAACATCAGCTTTAATGATCATTTTAAAATTTTGTGTCATGCACTTCCAACAAATGAAAAATTATTTTTCTCTTACTCATTTTGGTGGAGGCTATGCCCACTATAATCTCTTCTCAACCACTATTTGTGTGCTGAATTTGAGCATGAATAAAAGGTGGTGAATAATACGGAAAATAAAACCCCTTAGCTTAAATCCCAGTACCCTTCTACCTAATAAAGAAAAAAAAATATGTATATATAAAGCAACTGATCCTGACCAACATTGTGACAGTATACACAAGACTAGTTCATGACTGTGTTCCTCCCTCAATATTAACAGCAAATACTGCAATGCAAAGAGATCACACTCCATTGACTAGTTTGCCTCATTCTGCATCCTGCGAGGTAATCTTTAAATGGTGGCGCTGTTAGCCGGCAGGAGGTTTCAGCTTTCGTGGCATTTGATAGCAAATGATGGAAGTTAAGGCTGGCTCCTTACAATCACACGCTGGATATTTGATGCCTTCTTGTTTGGGAGTATTTTTTGTAAACTTAAGTTTGTATAAAAAAAATATATATATATATATAGAGACACATACATTTATGTGTATATATATATATATATATACATATATATATACACACACATTCATGCACACATGAGATATAGATATATATATCTGAATAAATACATATTTTAAATAGAACATTTTTTTTAATTAAAGAAAAAAGGTAAACATCAAATTTTTAAATTTGTTTTATTAGATTTTCACGGTTCGTTTAAATAATTTCAAAAATGTTTACAAAAACATTTCTATCAATTATAAATACATTTTGTATTTTCAATGGCAAAAGATCAAAATATGTTATTACTAAGATGAATAATAATTCCAAATAATGCATTAAAAGGGGGACTTTAATTTAATGAAAAATTCGAAACTTCAGAATATCTACATAAGCAACAAATGAATTTATGTACATAAATACACAAAGAGATGCATCCATATACATATATAGAGAAGCATGCACAATGTATTCCAGAAGTGAAAGCTATCAAATGCACCAGGGTGTAAGAGAGCAGCACCAGCCTGAACTTCCTTCCTGTGAATCTCAAAATTTCAAGGTTGCAGAGTGGTCACAGATTCCCAAGGTGAAGAATTTGGAGGTTTTAAATCATCCTATTATGCATATTATAATGATGAATATGTAAGCATACAAAAGTGTGTGTGTATACAAAAAAATCAAAGAGACAAAAAAATATATACAAGCACATACAAATATGTTTATGTTTGTATATACACATACAAGCACACACTGATGGAGCATTAAAATTTTAAAACAATTTTAAGTTACCTTAATTGAAGCAAACTTCTTAAGTGCAAAAATGAGAAACAAGTAAGAATATTCAAGTTTAATTTTTGTGAAGTGAGATAAGACAATTTTAATATCAAACATTAATTGAAAAATTCAATAAATTTTACAAGCATGAATTATCACCAATACCTTAACTGGTATCAGAGGTCTTAAAGATCCAAATATAAGATCAAATTTTTGTTAATATGAAAAAGAAAAATTTAATGTTAACAACAATGAACTCTTATTTTCATTCTACATCTGTAAAAAGGAAATCTACAAAAAATTGACATCAACATCCTTTTGATTTAATTTTCAAGTATATTTAAGTTTCATATTAGGCTTATTGAATATCAAGTTATATTTTCTAAATGTAACAATCAATAAAATTCAATAATACTCTTAGTTCTCATTTCTCATTATATCTTGATACAAAATGTGCTTTTAAAGAATCTATAGTTTAAAATAATTAAGCATAATGCCTGCATGTAATGATAAAAAATCAAGAGAAAGTGTATAAGTAAATTGATGCACAATTGGGATTGCAATCAGAAATATATCTTATGAATTTAAAGATTTAAAAAATACACTAGAAAAATTTTCATTAGATTAGCTATTATAAAATAGTCAATGACAAAGAAAGAATTCTTTGTAGGCAAACAGTTTTCACACTATTTCTCTTGGCTAAACTAATCAATTATCAAGTAAACATATAATGTATCAAGATAGGCAAGGCAAGAAGCAACTTCAATAAATTAACATTTGATAATATGATGGGGGTATACAAATTCTTAATAGTTTTTTGGGGGAAGGTTAATCTAAAAATGAACCAAAAAGGTTCAAAATTATATTTTTAATCAGAGACAATTTTTTGGCAAAGAGGAATCTAAAACTGGAGAAATCCCTGGACAATTGAAGTGACCACACTGCAGTCTTCTGACAGAAGATAAAAACTTATTCATTAAACAGCTGTGACAAAGGATGGTTTAATGGCTCTGAGATGGGGTCAATGACTGGCAAGTTTTTATTTAACCTAATGTTTTAATGGCAAGTTTGAGCAAGAAAACTGACTAGTTCGAAAAGAAAGCTTAACGTTGAATGCCAGCTGAATAAATAAGTCTTCGCAGTCTGAAAAAAAAAAAAGAAACAATGTAGTTTACCTTCGCCTCATCTAATCGCCCCAATGCTTTCAGCAAGTTACCCAGGTCACTCCGCACACAATACAAATCCTGCAAGTAAAAAAAAAATAATAAATGTAACAAAAAATTTGCTGAAAGATAATATATACTCGTTATCTTGCCTTAAAAGATTATAAATTAATGGTTTTACTATCATCTTAGAACTGGCTTGAAGTTAGAATTTTATCATATAATAGTACTATTGTAATATAATGTGTGTGTGTGTATATATATATATATATATATGATGAACTCTCCGTCGATTTTGACTTACGAGGGTCATCAAACCAGGCTTGGTCGTCAGACGGCC
>JAYKTE010000124.1:233028-245139 GCA_036873565.1 Xipholeptos notoides
TAAACCAATATTATTGGTATAGAGTACATTGTTCTATTTTCTCTTCTATTAAACCTTTCATTGTTTAAATAATTTTGCTTTGTTTGTTTTATATTAAAAAGGGTTGAAAAGACATTTTTCACTCAGTATTTGTAAGATTGTCAGTGAAAACAACAGTCACCAAAGGATAAGTGTTTTATTATTTTTAGTCGCCATTTGGAAAAATAACTCACAAATGCAAGTGATTCACTCACAATGTAGAGCCCTGCTCATATACAAACTTTTTTTCAAATATAAAACTTATTAAAATAATAATATATATAATATATATATATAAATATATATATGGATAAATAAATATTTTTCAATCATAAAAACAACATTTTATAGAGCACTTTAAAAAAGGTTTCTTCAGTAATCAGTTTGTGGATCTTTTGGAAATTTGGAAATAAATAAGATACAGACTCCATAATGAATGGCATTTCAAGCTTCAAACTCATTGCTAGTTAAAAAGTGATTAATTATTCAGACCTCATGTTGAAACCTATATCTAGATCATTGTCAGCCAAGTGCATCTTAACTTAAATTATTTTGTATTCTATTCTTCTTCTTCTTCTTCTTCTTCAATAGGGCTTAAAAAAAGAAGAAAAAAACAATATCTCATTCATTCTTTGATAAGATACTTAAAACATCTAGTTGTTTTGTTTCAGAAACTAAAGAGTGAAATAATGGATGAAAATGAGTTTCTGTTGACAAATAACAAAGGAAACTCATTTTAGAAAAAGAGACTTTATGATGAATCTTAATAAATACAAGAAATCCTGAAATCAAATCCATAATTATATAACTAACTTAAATTTAGAAAAAGGTTGGATTATTAAAATATAGTTAGAAAAGGTTGAAAGGTCGTTAAACCCAACCAAACCAAACTATATTTAAGTCCATTTTTTAAAAGATGCCATAATTTTAGATCTGCAGTTAATTTTTATAGAGAATTGAGAGATGAACTAGAAATTACTTTCATAACATTCGAGCAGATATACTTGATGTTATCTAAAAATTAGATAATGATTAAGTTTTTTCAATTACTTCAGGTTTAAGAATTCATAAGTTATAATATAACAAATATTTACCATTTTATGTTTTTTTTTTATTCCTTTCTTAAATGGGAACCCTGACAAAATCCATGAATACCCAACATAGTTTTATAATATAAATCTACTCAGAAATAGGAAAGGCAGGTTGACATCATATTAAAACCAACCAACAGAAGCAGGAAATACAGAAAAAAATGAAAAAAAAAAGAAATCAAGAAGTTATTCATTAAGTTTTCTACAAGTTTCATATTATCAAAATCATTAAAATCTTTTGTTACATAAATTACGCTGCACCAATGTTTTAATGTGAAATAAGCTGTTCTCAAGTTAACATAAATTCTGATAAAATTACATTTATCTATATGATGCATTTAAATACAAAATTACATTTATCTATCTGATGCATGCTTATAACAATCCCACTATCTGGAGTGATCTAGCTCCAGTAGTGCATACCTTGTGCGTGCATGTACACACACATAAACTTAATAACTACATTTAATCCTTGATAATTGCAATAATTAAAAATTAAATAATGAATAAATGTCATGAATTAAGATTTTTTTCAGTTCTATTGACAGGGTTATATTTATAGAAGTTAAAAATCATGAAACAACTAAATCAAAACTTAATATTCATCTAATATCTTATTGATTGGTATTTAGCATCAAGAAAACATTTACATGCATTTCAGTTCAGATTTTCACAGTCTCTTATTTCTACAAAATTTTACTTATTTGCTTATGAAATCCAAGATACAAACCAAGTTCCATCTGCAATAGAATTCTAATTCTATAAATATCTGTCTCCAGAGATATTTCCATCAGTTGTATTTAGTTCAAACCCAATTCACTAATCAAATCTTTGGAGCAATTTACACAACTAAAAAGACATAAGCAGTAATAATAACAACAAAAATATTTCAAAATATAATGTTAAATAAATATCTACAGCTCGAATAAAAAAATAGCTTAAGAGAAATAGAAAAATTACAAACACTCAAATATGGAAAAATACAATAAAAATAATTTTTGAACATTGAACAAATTTTCAAAAGGCATTAATTTGATAGAGATCTAAACCCAATTCTTTCAACCTATCAAGTCTATTTTCTAGTATAATTGAGATAACCAGTTTTTAACAGGACACTCAAGTAGTCAAAATAACATCTTATTCTATTCTATTCTAAAATACATTTTGATCTTTTAATATTCTTCATTTTAACAATATGGCTTCATAGCCATTTTATACTTAATCCTGACTGAAAAAAATCTAAAAACAATATCCAATTTTATAAGAATTCCTGCATTTATTAATTAATAATGATGTACATTTTATGTTTTAAGATTACAAACAATTTAGAACCAATTTTAGAAGCCCCATTTAAAAGTTTTTTTTCTCAAATTCTACTGTTTTGACCTCTATTTAAGTATAGTCTTGACTTATTAATCTAATATTTCTTAAATACAATTAAAAATTAATTACCAAATATTTAGGCATATGAGGTGACCCACAAATAAGTTGATTCCCAAAATCTGAGTACATCTCTCTGATTTCATAAGGTTTGCTTTTTATTAAACTTAAATGATCAAATTATACCCTGAAATATATGGTAAATATGAAATAATTAATGAAGACAGGTAATAGAAAATCCTTAGATATCTAAAGAAAAGATAAATTATCAGATATTTCTATAAGTAGAAAAAAATGTTACCATGTTAAAATGTATTTCTTTAAAAATTTACCTAAGGCATATTAATTTTAAAAACTTTCAGAGATTATTTTTTAGTATAATCAATCTGTTCTTTTACTTTCTCTTTCAGTTCCATTTTAAAAACTTATAGTTTAAAGTAGTTTCTAAAAAGAGCAATTTGTATGGACATCCTCTCTTTCTCTTAAGATTGGTGTTGATTGCTTGGCTGGTCTTCAAATTCAAAATGGCTTAGTCATTATCTTGAAGGAAATTGACGGTTATGGGTTATTCATTTATTGAAGCTAGTTCCTATGACATTCATTGCAAACGAAACATTTTTTCTGACAAATGTTTTTTTTTATGATTCAAATTGAAGATAACAGAAAAAAAATGGGTCATTTTTCAAATTTTTATTTTGATCTATCTTTAAAAAGATTAATACTTCCAAAAATACGTAAAAATAATAGCCAGGTATTTTTACTTTCATGAAGCAAAGTTTAATCTTTTGATTGAAGATGAAAAAAGGGACGGGCAATAGGGCATTCATTCATTATTGTCTATTAGGAAAAAAAGAAAGAAAGAAATTTCTTTAAAGCATGTATGCTCATGCATGACTGATTTGAGAACCATAAGCTGTGAATAAAGATGAAGTGTATAAAATAAACAGGAGGGGAAAACAATTAAGAAAAAGTTAACTTGGGAATATTTAATAATAATAAGCTAAGCAAGATGAGGATAATCGTTCTAGAAGAAAAATATTGCATTCAAAAGGAAACAACCAGGGACAAAATCATGAACATTTGATTTGTAAACAACTTTTCGCATTATTGGATAAAAATGAATTTTTTAAAAGTTTATGGGTGGTATTGGCACGCACTAAGATAAAAACAAGACGGAACAAAAAAAGCCTGGGGGTTATTTTGTGTTGGTAAGGGAGTCAGTCAGTCTCAGTGCGTGCGTAAGTGATTATTTTTCACTGAAAAGGTTGCTCACAAATTTCTGACACTGATTTTTTGGCTTAACAGTAAGGAAGTTAGGAAAATATTTAAGTTGCGATTCCAATGAATAAATATTTAATAGCGAAATGTTTCGAATTTGTACTACTATTCGCCGAACTTAAAAACAACGGCAGTAAAAAGTGAATAACAACTAACAACACTCACCACCTCACCCACCCACCCCCCACACACACACAGACAGCAGCCAGCCACCAGCACTTTTAAAAGGTCCATTCCATTATTAGTAAATATAAACGGACTCTCCTGTCTGTCTATCGCTGAAGTTTAGTGAATGAACAAAAGTACAATAATAATATTAATCATATTCGAAATATTATTAGAATCGAGGGCAAGTTTTATATTTTAATGATCAATGAAATACACATTTAAAAAGTAAGGAAGTTCTTCAAAAATGATTGATTTAAAATTCATTGTATTTACGGTTTACAAAATTAATTATTACTAACTATTCTAATAATGAATATTGCAATAATGCTATCAATTAAACTTTACACGACACGATGATTGATGAACTGGCAACCAAACCGGACGGACACCGACCGTAAAAGTTAATGCGAGATCGAAGATAGATTTTAAATGAATGTCATTGAAATAAATGAGTAAATTTAACTTTTCTTTCCAGAAAAGCAAAGAAAGAATAATAAAAAGAAAAAAAAACGTAAATAAAACAAAAGCACAACAACAACCACAAAAATGTAATTAAGAAAAAGTAATGAAACTAAGAACTAAATCAAATAAGCATTGAAGGAAGCAAACTATTATTACCAACAACATCAACAGACGCCACAACATTCAACCAACAATCACTCAAAGTGGCTTTTTAATGAATCAATAAATAAAACATCTCTAAAATAACACACAACTGAAACTTGCTTCTTACTACTTGTGTTTCTGTTTACTATTTCTGTTTGTTTTTCAACATTAGCAAGGATGCTAAAAATACTAATAACAGTGAGTGAGTGAGTGCACTGAATTAAATCACCCTCCAACTAATATTACTGCTGATTATGCACTCTGCAGCTAGTATGGAAAGATGAAACAAGAACTACTCACTAGTTGTACAACTCATTCGTTACATTTTTTTTTTACTTTAACTCACAAACACAAGCAGTTACACCTGGATATTGTTGGGAAAATAATTGATATTGGTTGACATTTAATTTTTTTTTTAATTAATTTAGTTTATTGTTTTTGTAACCATTTCCTATTTAAAGAGAAAAAAAACACTCCGGGAAAAACAGGTAAATATTGTTGTGTTGTAGTCCCCAAAAAAACGTCAACTTGAGCTACTTGTCCAACTTTACACTTACTACTTACCTTTCAAATGTTGCTTTTAAGTTTGTTTTGAACGTATCACATTAAAAATTGTGAGCACGTAAAACTGGCCTTGTGCCTAACTTGGTTTGGTGCTTGACCAAGTAGATTTCATATCACATTAAAAATTGTCACTGGCAAATAGTTTTCATGGTATTAAGACTTTAAAAGACAATTTTACTCATGGTTTTCAATGGTGGCCGCCATTTTTATTGTTTGTTTTGACTAATTCTCAAAAAAAAAAAAAGAAAAAAAAATAGAAAAACCAACATTTGAAAGGTTAGTGTTAAGTTGGACAAGTTGGCATTGAGGACTACATTAGGGAAAAGAAAATGAAGACGTGGCTGATGATGATGGTGGTGGTTGATGTTTGTAAAATGAAAACGTGATATTTTCAAAGGAAAAAATAACCCATTGTTTTCAGTATTTCAAGAATTTACTCAATAAATAGTTTAATTTCGTTTCATCAAAAACATAAAACAAACAAAAAAATGATCAGAATTCAATTTCTTTTTTTTCTTCTTCTTTTTTCTCATTTCCATTCATATAAACGCGCGGGCGTGTGCGTGCGCCGCCAAATATTGACAATCAATATGTCATAAAATCAAAGATTTTAAATCTATTAAAAAACAAAACAATTTAATTCGCGTATTTATTATCAAGTATTTCAATTAATAATCATTCATTTACTATTTCATCAAAAAATGAATGAACTTGAAAATGAAGAACAGGCGATAATGAAAGTAAAGTAAAGTAGTAAAGCAAAAGCAGTCAGTAGTGTGTGAGTGAGTTGTGGTGACACAACAACACACTTAGATTGTAGTGGAATGAACAAATCAATAAATAAAAAAACTGGGAATTTTGAGCTTAAAATAGAAAAATAACAAGTTAAAAAAGTCGTTTTGTTTGTGGTTTTAATTTTCAAGAAAATCAATCTGGAAGTGCAAAAAGGAATTGTACAACAAACAAGTAAAATAATAAGCTTTTTTGCTTCTTGAAGGAACTAACTCCAGTTTAAAAATTCACCTAGTAATGGAACAAAATAATTAGAGACAGAGGCTTTTACTCCTTTAGAGTGGTTAATAATAATATTCATTAACAATTTCAAAATTTTCATGGTAAAACGTAAAACAGTTTTAAATTAAAACACGAGTGTTTTCTTTCTTTGCTTGCGCTGCCTGCAGTTGTTAGAGTTGTGAATGTTGATTGTTGTTGTTCACAGTGAGTGCAATCAATCTGTCTATGTTTGTGTACATTTAAGGATTGTTATTTACTTTTCAATGTCATGGCTGTTGTTAGTAGTAGTAGTATCTTAACTTATAAATAAATAAATGGTACTTCATTTTACTTTTTGATTTAAAGAAAAATTCCTACACACAGTAGCGTGGAAAAAAAGAAAGACATTGACAACTGACGCCCTTATGGCAACAGTTTCTTTATAAGTAAATCCTTAAGGTAAATAAATCAAATTTAAAAATATCCATTTAAATTAAATGGTAGTTGTTTATTTTTAACAAAAATCTATTTATTCTTCTTCATTTCAGTTTAAAGTTTAAGTAACCAGAGAGCGTTAACTCTTTTGTTAAAATTTGACATTACAATATTTCATTTAAAACTTGTATGAAGTTGTAAAGTTTAGTTGATTGCACACCATGTAAACAAACATATTTTTATATTTTTTTTCACCAATTTATTAGGGCTTTTTGGGGTTTTTTTTCATTAGTAATTAATATCATGCATGCAGTGTATGAGGTTACAGTTGAAATTTCGGATAAAATCAAATTCTAAGTTTCTCCCTAAAAAAGTAGTCGTCTTTGTGCTTGACAATAAACAATCCATTTAAAAGAACACAAAAATAACAATGATGACGCCACTCACAACAATCTGAGAATTAATGATCACTAAACACGTGTATCGTTAGCCCCCACGTGCTATGTCCGGAACCCCCGCCCGCCCTAAACACAATAACATGTGCTAAAGCTAAAGTATCATTTACGTAAAACAGATCCAGTTCAAAAGGACCAAAAATAAATATAATGGGTAAAACAATAACATAAACACAATACAATAACACAAACGCACATAATATAAATATTAAATCAACCCACACTTATGATTCCTATTACGACTAAATAAAATAAACATTTATTTATTCATCTTCAACTGAAGGACAACTATTAAAAACAAATTGCTCCGCGAGTCATCAAAAATATCACAGAAAATATTTTACTGGATTCAGTGTATTTTTTAAAATTCAAATAAACAAACAAAAACACAATTCAAATATTTACAGTCATAACTTATCTAAATAGTTTCTTTGTTTTTACTTTTTAGAAATAGTGACAACTAACTAGAATCACTTTTCAAAAAACTTTGTTTGTATATTTATTATGCGGATTATATGATCCCCATATTTGTATTAAATTCACTACGTTTCGACTAGTTTATCCTTCAGGCCTTCTTCAGTATAAACCAGCCGAAGCGTAGTGAGTGAAATTAGCAAATAGGGAGATGAAAACCATTAGTCCGCATAATAAGTATACAAATCTCAGGGATTCCGAAAAATGTTGTTTGTCTGTTAATAACATTTTTATAATTTTCCCTATGTAATGATTTAATGTGATAAGTTTTAGAATAAAATTTTGAAATAAAATCATTTTGGATAGAAGACTACTCAAAATTATTTGACCATATGTTCAAAGAAACGGGCCAGATTGGATAGTTACTAAATTAATGTAATCAGACACGAGAAACAAACACCATGGATAACACGACTAGGAGACTAGACTAACTAACTGGACTGACTGGGGATTCCCTAAAACGGGGAAACACCTTATTAATAATGATGACTATAAATTACAAGTTGGGACGAATAAAAAATAATAATAATAAAGAATAAATCTATGGCTTTAGGGACTTTTATTATTATTATTATTATTATCAGTATTATTAACTTTAAAATGAAAAATGGGGAGGGGAATAAATCGCGTGCGATTGAAGTTAGGAGTAAATCTAAAAACTTAGTGTAATAATAATAATGATGATGATGATAATAATAAGCAATATTGGTGAGTGGGCTTATTGACATACACACACATACAGAAAGAGAGATAAACAGATATCTCTGTCTGTGTAGTGTTTGTGTGTGTAAATCCACCCAGCAGGATCGATCAACAGTCGATTCGCTTAGATTCGACCAGAGAGCTCTTGCTTGTTCAAAATGTTTTTAAAAAGAAAGAAACAACTAAAGAAAAAAAAAACCAATATGGCGGCGCACATTGAACGTAATCACGTGACATGCAAATCTATCAAATTTAGCAAATTCGCCTATTAAAACAACAGAAAAGGGCAGGTGGGCATTTGTTTTAAATTTTTTAGGAGCTAAGTAGCCCGATAAAAACATTGTGCCGACTGAGCAAGGCGGCCGTAAACGATTTTTGCGTATTCGAAAGAGAAGCGCCTATTTCATATTGACAGCCATTTTGTTTAGAAGGGTTAGAGTAAGCGTTCAAGACTTACCGATTCTTCTTCCTTTTCCATCCCGGTAGGCATTTGTGGCACCGATCTATTAATCGTTGCAAAATCTGGTAAATCCGGTATTTCCTCCGCCCGGAAAACGGGCATCGGCTTGGAGGAATCCAGAGCCCTAGCTCTAAAAGATACCTTACTCATCGTGATGACCCCAAATATGCTAATGAGATGGTCCAGAAAGTAGCTTTAGCTTTGCTACCACATCAAGGTGGGCAGAACGTAAGCACTGGCAGATGTAGAATATATACGGTAGAATCCAGCAGCATGAATAGTATCTAAGCAGTGAAATTAGTACTCCGCTTTTTGATAGGTTTCCCGGCAGTAGTCCATCGACTTGTTTCATATTTGCACGGAATAGTCGCTTTCATCATGGCGGACCGAAGGCCCATGAAATTTCTCCCACAATCCCCTGCACGCGTGTCTGCGCGCGCAGCTCGTTTCATTCAGCCCTTCTTGTCTACCGGCGGGAGAAATCTACTACTCTATTCTACTATCATTCATTACATTCTATATAGCTTCTTTTTTTTTTTTTTACAACTAACTCATATTATTAATAAAACTCTCCATTAAAATCACATACATAAATAATAATTCTAAATGTATAAACAACTAATTCCTCTTAAAAAAAAAACACATACACACACACCACATGAAGAACAAACACTTTTGTTGTTAAAACTGACCACCAAAAAAATCTACTACTCTATTCTACTATCATTCATTACATTACATTCTATATAGCTTCTTTTTTTTACAACTCATATTATTAATAATGCAATAAACAACCAAAAAAATTATTAATAATGCAATAAACAACCAAAAAAAAACTCTCCATTAAAATCACACACATAAATAATAATTCTAAATGTATAAACAACTAATTCCTCTTTAAAAAAAACACATACACACCACAGTCAGTGAGTATAGTCAGTGGCAGTGTGTGTGTGCACATCACATCACATGCACCAGCACCACCACAGTCTACAGTCACGCTAATAAAGAACTAAAGCAGATGAAGAACAAACACTTTTGTTGTTACATTAAAACTGACCACCAAAAATCCATCTTTGTCTTTTTCGGAATCCTTGATAATTTGTATATTTATTATGCGGACTATAGTTGTTATGAATTTAACAAATATAAAAGCGACAGGACTATAGTCCGCATAATAAATATACAAACTAACTCATCTTTCAGCTTTTTTTTTTAAATTCTAAAATTAAGATTACTCATTCATTCACTATTATTTTAGTCTCTAAAATAATTCAGAGAGGTGACAGCCTGTTGTGGTAGTAAGAGACAGACAGCTGGCTTGGCTATCTGTGTGTGTATATGTGACGATATGGAAGAAAGAAAGAAAATTCCGATAACAATACAGCCCACTACTACTGTTAGTGTTTTTGTTATTACTTCTACTGCTGTTTACGCTTTTACGCGTGCTGAGAGAGCTTAGCAGCAGAAATTTAGAAAACATTATAAAATCAAATATTTTTAAAATTTTTACTCTATTGTGAATCATTTTTTTTTTAACCACTAAATAAATTACTAGGAAGACAACCGAATGTTTTTCTTAATTTTAAAAGCCATTTCTCAACTCACAACCAAAATTTAAAAACCACGGGAAGCAAGCAGAGAGCACTCGGAATTTGAAAAAACGATATAACCGTTTTTTTTTTAAATTAGAATAATCAACTAAAAAAGCTACAGAACCACCAATATCTATTTTATCTACAATTATTTATAAATAAAGTCAAACAAGTTTCTTTTTAACACAATGTGCCCGTCCGTCGTGTCCACTCCACTGGTGACGGTACTACTGGACTGGAGTCACTCACTGGACTGACTGGTTGGTTTGTGCTTCTTGTGCACTTTTAAATTTACCCCCAATTTTTAGAAATTTTTTCTTTCCAAAATTATTTTGCTTATTAAAACCGGCAAATTTTAAAGGTACCTTTTAAAAACTTTTCATTGAAAGTAAATAAATAAAAGGAAACGGGCTTATTTGTTTCAGTCAGTCATGTTGGAAATCGGAGGAGGAAAGAAAGAGAAAATGAAATTTTTATTCGCCTCTCCATTATTCACAGTCTGAGTCAATATCTAATCGTCGTGGCGTGCTGCTGCTGTGTTTTTATATTAATTTCCTCTGTTGTTTTTAGCAATTAAATTATTCGTTTATTATCACGATGAAATTTACTTATTCATTAAAAATTTATTGATAATTAAAAAAAAAAAATGCTTTCTTTACAAAGGAAGAAAGCCTAAGAAGAAGCAACCACGCACGTGTGTCTCTTCTCCATATTCTCTTAATTCGTTTCTAGCAGCAGCAGCAGCAGCTCGATTTTCACATTTCAAGTCCGAGTCCGTTAACCCAAAGAGAGGGAGAGAAATAAATTGAAATTATTCCTTTTCTTTTTATAATATTCCTGTTGAAAAACAACACATAAAATTAACAAATTCCGAAAATGCAACCCATTTATATATAATTGATTAAATGAACGTTTCATTGAAACGCATAAAACATTTACCCCCAAAAAATCTCATTTAACAAATTTGAACTTTATGTACGTTAACGTACTACTTTACTTCACTCACTCCACTTCAGTTTCTACAGACAGCCCTTCCTCGTACTCTAAACCGAACTTCAATATTACACATGAGCGAAAAAAAGCGCTTAATTTATCTATTCCTATATAATTTTTAATCATTCTTCACCAAATAATCCCTAATAATGATTATATGAAAAAGCAAGCTGAATAAAATCTGTTTCTTCACAAAAAAACGCATTATTCATTTATGATTTTAAAACAGCTTCTGCCTGGCTGGCAGCCTCCTGCTAGCCTTAATATTTCTTCTATTTTTTTTTATTTGGTAATAAATGGCAATAATATATATTTTCTAGATTTAAGTGACCTGTTGACCGAATGATGTGTCAAATATTTAGAAATATTTTTTCTTATTTGCTGTAAGTATTCAAACTATCAGTTGAAGGCAATTCAAGAAAGAAATAAGAATGACTCCCAACGAATCAAAACGCGTCAGTTCATAAAATTATTCATTTTCCCCGAAATTATTTATTTCATTTTTTTTTTAAAGTATATTTTTCAGTTAAATCGATTTCACAAAAAATATTAAGCTAAGAATACAAATGGGAAAACTACTGGCAAGAAAAAAGTACAAGAAAAAAAATGTTTTTATGTTATTGTTATGTTCCTAAAGGCTAAGAAAGGTCTTGTTAATGTTTGCATATTTAATAGGAAATTAGTTATTTTTGACAAAGAGACGCTTTTTAATACTTTGATTTAATTTGATATTTTTCAAAATACTAAATAATAAAATTAGTTTTCTTAAAATTTTGAAATAGTTTTACTGGAAGCTGTCTGCTAGAAAAGAAGGTGGCTTGCTTTCTCAGTGAGGAGAAAGAGAGAAGAGACAGATGAAGAGAAGGGGAGAGTAGAAACGGAGAAAGAGGGAAGAGACA
>JAYKTE010000124.1:266128-299822 GCA_036873565.1 Xipholeptos notoides
TAAACCAAGGTGCATTATCCCACTTATGAGCTGATCTACCGGGCAGTGAAATGCATAGCGTAGGGGTTTATAAAAAAAAAATGTGTTTGTTATCTTTATAACATCTTACATATCGCTCTTAAAATTGAGCACTCCATCCAAATCTGGATAAACACCATAAGATTCAATCTTCTTTGTATATATGTATATATATATATATGTATATATATATAATTAGGAAAAATGAAAAATAAATTCTTATGAGGTGTATAAAGAATAATTTTTTTTAAAAACAATAGACTCTAACTATATCAGTGTTTTGTTTTTTCAAAAATTTATTTTTGTTACATATGTAGTTGATCAGTATAGACATAGTTACTGTCTGTGCTGATCAACTACTCTTGCTCTATACTTGTATAGAGCAATTTAGTTATAAATATAGGCAATATTTTCTTTATAAGCTATTTTAGTGATAGTTGGGATCCTGATATATCTTGATATTTAACAAGAAACTATAAAGAAAATTTAGAGCCACATAACACACTAGCAATGCTATTGCGGGAACTTACTGTTTGTAGTCAGCACATGTCCATTTAAAAAAGGATAAAAAGTTTGAACATATTTTCAATCAAATCGAATTATTAACACAAAGTATTCTTATTTGACTAGATTGAAGTAGATGGCAAAAATTATGAGTTTTTGTTCTTTGGTTTTTATTTAGGCCATGTAGATACATCATCTCATTTCACTTATGATGTAGATACATCATCTCATTTCACTTATGATGTAGATACATCATCTCATTTCACATATGATGTAGATACATCATCTCATTTCACATATGATGTAGATACATCATCTCATTTCACTTATGATGTAGATACATCATTTCATTTCACTTATGATATAGATACATCATGTCATTTCATCCATAATGCAAATACATCATGTCATTTCCTTTGTGAAATTATGTCATATTATTTCATCTGAGCAGACTTCTTATATCAAAAGGAATAACCTGACCAGATTAATGATATTCATATGTATGGCTGATTTGGGGGTTTGAATTGAAAAAACATTATCTGTACAAAAAATTATTTTGGGTGATAAAAATAATGTTCCCTGGAATGATTTCGTGATGAAAGTGTTTTTTTATTTATATATTTCATTTTATATTTTTCATAATTGATACAACTTTTCACCTGGGTTGATAGATTTTTATTTTGGTTTATTCTTATCTAAAGTATTTAAAGAAAATGTTTAAAAATATTTGTATCAACAACTAGTTTGTTGGTTTTGCTTATCCACACATCAACCATTAATGTCATTTAAATCCAAGAACATTTGTTTTTGACTAATGTCTCAATTTTGTTGACAGGCTATCAAAACACTAGTAACACTATTTAATTTGCAGTTGCAACAGGGGCCTGAGAGAAGTATTGTTACCTTTCTCAGTATTGACACTAAAATGAATCTAATAAACTCACTTAGATTTGAACTTGTGTATTATGATTCCAAAATTCAAGCACTTACTGGACTGATTCACAAAAATTCTCATTGATATTTTGGTATCCGAAAGTTAAAAATTTTTTTAGTATTGCTTGTCAGAAATTTTTTTAGATGAGTTTGGTTTATTCTTAATTGCAAGCCGAAATAGTTAAGAAATAGATAACAATGATATAACATTATATAATATGGACAGTCTAGCCCTGTGGATTGAATAAAAGGTTTGGTTGGCAGTTCCTAGTAAGTTTCTGAGTTTATCTGTAAATGTAGAAGACGGAAGTGCATAACGGCTAAAGTGTTGTGAATGTAGCAATAAGATGAGATAAAAAGAGCAAATAATTTTAATGATGCTTTGTGTTGTTAAATACATAGTTTTAAAACGATAATAAATTTTGATCAATTTGGTATTACTCTGAATTTTCCAATTATCCCAAGAATTATTTGAGAAAAAGTGTTAAAAAATGTTTGAAATTATTAACAAGTTTATTTAACTTCACCCCAAATTTTAATGGTTTTGATTACTTATTTTTCAATATAAACTTTTACTGAATGTCTTGTAAATAGGGAATATGTAATAAAATATGGAATAGCCTTAAAATATGTCAGCAGATATGGGATATCCTTAGAATGTAATATCTGTTAACAGGAAAGTATCTTAAAAGATTCCGCTTTGTAGCATGTGCCCTGAGGAAAACATAAAAATGGTGAGAGTAAATACCAACAATTTATACATTGGATAAGGGTAAATGTTTATATTGTTTTATTTCTTTCAAGCCACTTTATCAGATGTCTAGTCCCAATAAAGATAACAGCCATGACCATTTCCATTAAATTTGGTAGGAATACTATTTTACATCTTAATGTGATCAAAACTTCAGAACTACTTCCTTTATAGACAGGCGAATGAAAAATTATAAACATTTTATTAAGTATAATAATGAAAATATTCTACTGTATGAAATTGAAAATAATTCTTGTATTTTTAAAATTGTCAATGTAGACTTTTTTGAAATGTGTAAAGAGTTTATTTCAAATAAATATTTCAATGATATTCTGTATTTAAGAAATAAACATTTTTCAAGAAGTCCCTCTTTCAACTCTGCTTTCCTTAATGTGCTGATACCACAGCGTAAATTTTAATGTTACCATTAAAATTCTTGTAAAACTTTGTATTGATTTGTAGACCTAGAAACTTCAACATCTAACATATTGGTTTCTCTAGAGTGCAGACAGACAACTAATTTTACACATACACACATACTATACTTAAGGCAATTGAATAGAATTCATAAAACTATTGTTGAGCGAAGATAAGTGTGATTTATTTTTGATATTTCTTGCATATCATATGGACTCCAATTAAGAATTGTTCTCCCTCCAATTCTGTGGTCTTGAATTTAATTTCCAAAAGTACAATTACTTGCTAATTATTTTTCATAGTTAAATTTAAAACTGTAAAAAACGTATTGAAGATAATAACAATTAAATATATTATTTTAGAAAAGTTATCAAATCTCCAATTGTTCAGGAATTCGATGACTGATCACTCAGGAAGTTTGAGGTATAACTGTAATTCATTGTTTATGTAAATAAAAAGTATTATTAGTTGTTTCTTAAAGTCATCTCACTTTGAAACCACCCCTTCCTAAACACTTAATTTATTAGTAGCTTAATGTCTAATTTTATTTCACTTGTTGGTTTTTTAGGTTTCCCACATGGCTGCTGACTTTGTTGGGGACATCTTGGATGAAGTGGCTTTAGAAGGGTTGGATGGGACAACTCTAAATACATTATGGATACGACTTAAAGACCGACCCAACTTTGCCTTCAAAATAGATGACAAATCTAAACAGTATATTTGGAATATTATAGTGGTTCAAGACCAGATTGATTTCTATGAACTTCCATCCCCTCGTTTGCCTCTAGTCACTATCAACCACTTTGACTACCAGGACCCTGCTACAGGTCAGTGGATTGAGGCAGCTAAAATTGTGGACTGCTATCCTATAGAAGTGGTCAAAGATGACCCAACTGTACAAGGTTCATCCTTAACTTATAATTCCCGAGTAAATATCTCCCACCAAATTCGAACTGCTGATTACCAGATGTTATGCTCATTAGAAGATGCTGAAAATCTATGGGGTGAAAAACTTACTATTGTGGCTTCACAGAATTTACGCAGCATGTCTCTTTTTGGACCTGATAGAGATCCAAACATGCGACTTCTTGACTTACCCTATTGTATCCTGGAGAGAATTGGGCGCTCCCGTTATATTGGTGAACTGACCCGGGGACATAACAGTTTAGCTGTGTTTAGTGACTCTCCAAAATTAATGTTCCACTACTTCAAATTACTCATTCGTTTGTCGTTGGTTCGGAAGCAAGTGTTTGCAATGACTAATGTAGTCAACAAACAGGTGCACACTCGGCTGTTGCACTTGCCACGTTTCTACTCGGAAAAGAAGTCTCGTTATATGGTTCTCTTAGAGCGTCTTACCAGCTACTTGAAGACAAAATACAATCACCAGGAGGAGGTAGCTCTCTGCAAGGAAGAAATTGGAATTGATGACCAGTCCTTCAAGAAGCTGTGTCGGGCCTCTACTCGATATGTACGGATCTTCAACTTAAATTATAGAGATGTCTACCCAGATATGGAGGTCATCGAGAGTCCCAAAAACAAGAAAGCCAAAGAAAAGACAGTCCGAGTTATCCAGATGATCCATGAATATGGTGTGGAAGAAGATGAGGAAGAAGACATTGAAAGTGATGAAGATGCTGATGAAGATGTGGCTAAAAATAGCGATGAAAAAAAAAACAAGATTGATCCAGTCAATCTCTTGTGGGAACGTCCATTTATTCAGCAAGCCAATGATTTGCTAGAGTGCGCAGGTCCTGGGGGTATGTCTTTGAAAGACATGATGAAATGTATGAATATTTCTACATTTGAGAGTCGTAGTGTTCTCAAATATCTAACTCGGACCAAAGCTTCCCATTCTGTCATGCTGGATGTTGGGCGACAACGCAAAGCAATGTATATATCTTATAAGTATGCCAATACCAGCAAATTGCATATGGACTGAGAAAAAGAGAAAAACAAGATGCAGCAATTAATCAAAGCTTCTCCTAAAGTTTCAGCCAAAGCCACCTCTAACCAAAGAGATGCTCATGGCAATGTTCAGAACTCTAGTACATCCCAAGTTTCAGGTCAACAAAGTGGTAACTCCTCAGTTTCACTGGATACTAGTGTTAGCTACAGTGATTCAATGATGTCAGAAGAAGATGACACTAAGAAACCTAGGTTGACATCGAAGGTCTTACAGAGAACCAACTGGATTATCGAGGCTGTCCAAGAAGCCAAACTTGTAGACAAGACCTTTGCTTTGAAGAATATGATCTTAAACAAAGAAAAGGCTATGGGAGAGTCCACCCAAATTGACAAAAAGTCTGTAGATCGAATTTTGCGGCGTTTGCAGAAAAATGGCCAGATCCGTTTGATCAAAACTATTATAAAGACTGACAACAAACAAAAGGAATTGACTTTTATATGTGACCCTAGTATTAGCCCTGATCATCAAATTGTAAAAAGTGCTATTGAACAAGCAAAACTAAAATATTTTGGTGTTTGCAAAGAGCACCTTCGTGAATCAGAAAGATTAAAGAATAATACTCGTTTTTTGATGAAAGACATGCCACCTAGTGTTCAGGACAGTGTACGAAAACTCTATGACCATCGTAGTAGAATGAAAGCTTGTGACATGCGGTATGATCCCTCTTACATGCGAAAATATGGAGTGCTTCCAAAATTTCGCAAAGCAGAGACTGTCCACAAATTACTTTGGTACCTTGTTTATGGTGGAGGCAACAAGGTACCAATACCAAGTGACCAGATCAACCAAGACCCTTCTCTTGAAGTTAAAGCTGATCCTGATGGGGATATAACCATGACAACAACTATTGATGCCCCACAAGCACTTATGCCTGAGATGGATGTTGAAGGAAATGTAGAATGGAATATTAAGTCCACAGAAAGTGTTCCGCCTGTTTATGTAGATGACAATTCTTGGCGTCGTTTTCTGGCTCCTTTGCCTTTGCATTCAGGGTTTCCTGCTGGTTGGTGCCTCATCAGTGATGTCCTGCTACTTTTGCCATTGCAGCTTTTTTGTCAGATTGTATCCTTGCCCTACAAAATCACTGGTTTAAAAGAATTCCTTGCTGACCCAGTGAAACGTCACTATCCGATTACATACCTTCCCTTCAAGTTAACTCAACAACTACTCTATGCCAGACGCTACATTTTCACTTTTTATGAAGTATGCAATTTGCTTTGTCAAATGGGCTTGCTCTCCTTTGGAGACCAAGTTCTCAAGGAGAAAGATCAAGTATTCATTTACCTTCACAAAAACGCAAAATTGGTGGATACCAAAAGTTCTGTTGTGGGTTACTGTCAGGTCCGTGCCCCTGAGGATCAGACATTTCCTGTTGAATCTTACCATTTGGATTCGTGGGATGTAGTGGAAAACTACTGGTTCTGTTTTCGAGTTACAGCTCTAAATACACCACTCGGCCGTTATCATAAAGTTGTTGATGAGGTGAAATGGGAAGAGGAGCATGGTGTAGCTCCGGTTGCATACAGCATGTCAGATGCCCAAGCAGCAAAGACTCCTGGCACTGTACAAGATAATGGTAGCATTCCAGGAGATAATCTTGGTGCTGCTGGTTTTGATTCATCTCTTTTCTGTCATATTTCTCGTAATTGGTTTTGGTATGCAGAAACAAGTCAGTGGAAAAACATTGTCAAAGAGAAGAAAGTAGAAAAAAAATCAGATGTTGTACCGGCACTGCAACCAAGCATATTTGAAGAGAACTCTCTTAGCCAAAGATTACCCCGTTTATTTGGAACAAAGAATAAGCTTAGTTTGCAAAAACAATCTGAAAAAGTGAACCCGGTGGAAAAAAAGGATCCCAAGCCAGTGAAAATTAACAAAGGAATTAAACGCAAATTGCCTTTAAAATCAAAAGATAACATTCCAAAGAAGAAGAAAAAGAAGACCCTACTAAGTTATCTGAATCCAACCTTAAAGAAAAGTCGAAAAAGAACTGAAATTTATGACGAGCGTGACAAGATTGCACTGAAGTGCAAAACTAAGGAACGTGTTGTGTGGTCTCATCAAGAAGACAGCTTCTTACTTCTTTGCAAAGTGACCAACTTGTTTCTTGAAAACCGTCGGCCAAATGCTCTCAGTCGTATGATTGTCTCTTGGACCAAAATCAGAGACATGCTTATGGAAAAGTACCCTGTTTATGCCAGAGACAAAACTTCTAAGGCCTGTCAGAGAAGAGTATCTTTTGTTCTCAAGAATCCACAAACGGTACTTAATGTTTCTGCCTTTCTCCAAGAGGCACTGCATGATTCCAAACTCATTGAAGATTTTGGTTCCAAAAGGTTCAAATATATACAAAATGAAGAAACAGATAAGATATTTGAGGAACTTGCAAATCGGCTTGTTGCAAAATTCTCTTCTGATAAATACACACAACGCTGTGATCTGCCTAATGATCTGGAGCAATTACATTCTGGCTATAACCTTACACAAATTGGTAAATGGAAGAAAGTTTCTGTTCATACAGATGTCACCAGGGTTGATGATATTTATTCTACTGTATTACACAACATTATTCATAGCTACTTGTCCTTAAGTGACAAGCAAGGCCGTGCGCATGAAATGTTTAGGCTTTTTAATCAGTATCCAGAAACACTTCTACGGCAAGTATTTGACCAGATGCGCACAGATCGCACTATCTCCCGTATAAAGAAAGAACTCCATAAAGGCAAACAGAAGCAGACTGATTTCTCACCACTTAACACACACCAGTTGTCACAAAAGTATTCCTTCCAGTTTGTAAGTAGATTCCCTCCAAATCTATTTCTTGAAGTCTATGAAATGGCCCAAAATATGGAGTCAGCTGGAGATGAAGGGTGTAATGTGTCTGATGTTCCAAAAGGTGGATACGCTGCATTTGTTGTGTCTGTTGTTGGCCTGCAGTTAGTTAAATTTAAATTGAAGATACCCGATAAAATCATTGTACTTGACCCAGAGGGTCTCAAATCCAACCCTATTGGGCGAGGCAAAGTGGCTCTACCAAAAGAACCTGAGGATGATAATAATCCACCAGTGACTGCATTGATGAAAGAAATCAGTACAATTGACCCAAAAGTTACGGATGAACCAGTACCAGTCCAAATTCAAGCAGAAAAAGCATCTTCAACTACAATTACACAAAAACATACATCGATATCAACTGTTAGTAACAGTACACCTAGTGCTAAGTTTCCTGAATGCAGTACAAGTGGAAGCGAAAAGAATCCTTTGCCTGCTGGCACAGACCCTTCCAAACCATTAATGATCCGTTCTCATACTTTGAAACAGAAGAAAGTCAAAGGTCCTGCAAGTCGGTCGACGCTCTCCCTAGCTCGATCTGAAAACATCACAGGGTTGAATCTGCGTGAGCTGAACCCACAAGACAACTTTGTGATCAATAGCTGTACAGTTAACATTCATCTGATAGAACCTCTGATTTCTAAGATTTCTGGAAACCTTGAAAGAGGTATGTCTTTGATAGCTGCTGCAAAATCATCTGGGGAAATAATGTGGATTACAGAAAAAGTATTCAAAGTTATCATTAAGAAAATGACCCAAATAGTTCCGACCCTCGAAGAACTTCCATTGATATGGGAACGTCTTCGGAATCAAGTCAATATTTCTGGGCGAGAATTAAGTCTACTGCAACAGACATTATCTATTATTGAACGTGAGCACAGCCTGGGAATACGACGCTATGATCTGCAGACTCATTTTCAAAGCCGATGGCCCCAGGCAAAGAAATGTGTTCAAATCCTTGAAAACTATCAACTCATCCTTCGAGTTGGAGTTACTGTTGAGCGATATGTAGCTACCAGATATAGTCGACCATGGATCATACATGCATTTAAGAACCTGCGGGGTCGGCTATCACAAAATAGATCAGGTGAAAAGGATACAGATTCATCTGTAATATCGCTTTCTAGCCCAGAAGATGAAGCATCTAAAGGTATTCCGCCCCCTGAAGAACCTAGTGTTCCTGATTCAGTTGCTCTTGACTGTGATGCTGCTCTAACTGCTCTGAAGCAGCTAGAGGCAAGCTGTAATCCAAGTAGTACATCTCTTGATCTTAGTACTCCAATTGTATCTCACACAAGCAGCTTTCACACTCCGTCCACTAGCTTGTCTAGAACAACTTGTGAAACTGGAGATGATGATGATGATGATGTCATTATGGTTGATCCTCCTTCAGATTCAATAGGTTCTCCATTGAAGAAACGTAACAGGAAACGACCTTCAAAGTTAACCCTTAATGATGAAGACTTGTCAGGCAATCCTCAACCAACTAGCACTTATGAGAAAGTGCGCGTACTCTGTCGACCGTGGAAAAAACCAGAAGGACTTTTGAACCGTAACACGTTGAAGATGATGCTAGAATCTTTGATGTTTTTCATTATGTCCCGGCCTGGAGTCTCCGAAGAGAACCTTTTTGCAAAGTACAATCCTGTGTTACAACCAATGCCCATACGTGAATTGCTGGAATTACTTGAAGAACTTGGTTGCATCACAAAGACAATTTTAAGAAAACCTAAGTGGATATCTGTGTTTGCAAAAGTTCCTGAAATTTCTAAAGTTACTGAGGACCAAGAAGGAGATGTCATTGTTTATGATACAACGTTTGAAGGGACTCTACGTATGGGCCAGTTTATTACACATCTTATGTCCTCAAAAACCTGATTTAATAAAAACTTAAAAATATAAAAAAAGGTATACATCATATATCAGGTTGAATAAAAAAAAATCTAATTTTTCATATTTTCTGAAGTACATTGGAATAAGGTTTGGATAATATGGAGAGTGTAGCATTTTTCCCATCAAAACAATTGAACTCATTCTGATCTTTGCAAAATCATTTAAATAGAAATTATAGTACTGTATGGAAAACTGAAAAAATAAATTGAATTTATATTATTATTTAATACCTAAGATATTTTTTAGGTATACGAAAGCTTACATAGATCACCTGAAGGCGGGTGATAGAAATTAAGAAAAGTACATAACTGAGTGAATTTGTTGTAAAAATATTTATTTTTTTAAATATTGGTTTGAATATGTATATTCATAAACATAATTAATTCTAAAAGAATATTCAAGAATTAATCTGCTGTCAAAACTGAGTATACTTTCTCTTAAAGAATAATTCAAGAAAATCACATTAGAGTCATACAAAATATTCTTAACAGAACATTTGTTCATAATTTCCAAATCTCTACTTAAATTAAAGAAGAAAAATTCTAGATAAAATAAAAATAATAGATGGAAATTTATTCTACTTCTTGAATATCAAGGTCTATCAACTGTTAATATTCTTAAAGTAAATTTGAGCTTAGAATAAACTGATAAGGAAGCAGAAATTTATTTTAAGAATTGTTTGAAGTATGAGTTGTACGAGCTTCAAGCTATTTGAAATCCAAAGTAACATTGTTTTAAAAATCAGACAGATCTTTCTTTACAACCTGACATTATTAAATTCATCTTTATTTTTTCTCTGCAAGTTAGTAAATGATAAAAAAATACCTTTAAAACTATCTTATGACATAGATCAGGTTTTCTTCAAAGTTCAATTTGTAATTTCTTTTTCAATTTTTGAAATTCTTAAGTATTTCATAAAGTAACTTTGGGACATGATATGTTTGGTGATTGAAACAGGTGTTTTTTTTTTAGCTCTAGAGTTGCTGATATTTTCAACAAACTACTCTTAATGCTGATGTATTCTAGTTGATTAAACTCTTTAAATTAAAGCAGAAGTAAATATAAAAGTATTATTAGTATGTATGCATGACTATTTTTTGGACTGCTGTCCTCATCCTTATCATTGTTATTTTCATGTTTTGACTGATGAACCCTTTGGCCGTCTTCAGGTGATCGAACTCGGGATCCCTGTTATTGGGAGTCAAAGAATTTCAAACTTAACCCTTTATTCAAGCCTGCTCTCATTCTGTTAACCATGACAGGGTAGATTGTTGAATCTTTGGAATCTTGGTGACTACTGCCTCGAGTTAGTTCACCTGAAGACGGTCAGACATTAATAAAGATTTTGGACAGCAGTCAAAAAAAAAAAATAGTTGTACAAATTATCAAGCCTTATCCCAAGGATTCCAAAAATCCTGCCATAAGTATGCAATTGAAATGCAACTGTAGATTTGAAAAATCCAAGTGATGACAAAGATGAATAGTTAAAATAATTTTAAATCTAAAAGGCCAACTTAAAATAATAACTAATGTTATTATTACTATAAAAAGTAATGTTCAAATTTTAAAAAAATACTCTAGAAATGTTACCTTATGCTTAATAAGTAAACTATTTCAAATAGTGGCTAAACATTTTTGCATGTGAATTTTTCTTTTAAGAAAGTTATAAAAACCCTGGTGTTTATTAATAAAGATTACCTAGTTTACATTGTAAATAAAGTGCATATAAATCGAGATGAAAGAAAAACACAGGTTCAATTGTACCATCTTTTTTTTTGCATTTTAGATAAAAAGTTTAGGAATGTATTTTTATCATTCATTCATTTATCTGTTCATTTATTTTTTACTGCTTATATTATTTTTGAAAATATAAGCATAAAACCATATAATGTAAATTAAGAAAAATAAAACAACAAAACTGATATTTTTTTTCTAATTCATTAATACTATATTCATGAAGTCATTGTTAATCATTAACACTGGGCATAAAGTAATCTTTATTTGTAAACACTGGGTTTCAGGTCATTTTTTTTATTTGTAAACTTTGGCAATAAATAAAATTGTTTATTATCAATAAAAATGTATGCCATACTATTTCAAAGCTGTAATCCATATGAATGAATCATATTTTTAAGAGTTAGATACTTTCTTGTTTACAGCAGTTGCTTTATCATTCTCTTTGAAAAAGATTTTGAAGAAAGCCTGGACAGTTTCATTCAGAGAATCATTGTAATTAATGCTTCACTCTATAAGAGACCTGCACACGTCCTCTCACAATATCCATGTCTTTCTTTTTCCCTTCATACTTTCTTTCTCAACTTTAGGTATCACTTGTTGATCTAAACTAGCCTCCATTTAAACTCCTGAACCTTCAAGGTAGTGTAAATCAAACCCTTTAATCAATCTACTAGGATAAGTAGTTCTCATTTCATAATCTATTACTGAATATTGGTGTTAATCCATGTCACATTGGCTTTGTGTTAGCTAACATAAGTTTTTCTAAGGAAAAATCAGGAAGTTCAATCTTAAATGCAGGCAAAAGCAAAAAAAAAAAATCTTACCCTAGATTAACCCTAATATTTGGTTGTAGCCTATGAAATGAAAAACAATCTACACTGATATCAACATTTGAAGCAGGCTGTAGGCAACTTTAACATATTTATAACAATGGAAATTAAAATAAAACATTTTTTATGCAACTTTATAAATTGTAAGATTCAGTTATGGTTGAACCGAATATTGTAAACTTGGTATCATGTACTGTAAAGAAATTTTTTTCCTGCTCATTCTTAAGAAAACTTTTAATGCCAGAAATTCATTTAGTATGGATAATACCAAAAGTAAATACAGATCATAATTAACTTTCAGGTCTTTTTATTTCATATTTTTTTAAGTTAGCTCCTTTTGTTAAATATATGACAATTAAAAAAAAATGACTGTCTTTGAGCATTTCTTCCCATAAATTCTGGTATCCTTCACTACACACTTTTAGCTTTATATCAATTGACCGTGCCAATGATCTTGATCCATTGAATGAAAGTCAAGTGTGATTTTAGACGAAAGAAACAGTTGATTTTCATATTTCTATAATTTCCATTAATTCATTCTGCTATTCAAAAATTTTGGTAGTCTTAGCATATTTCTGTCTACTTTATAAATTTTAAATTGTTTACTCATTTCAAATCAACAATGGAAAAGGCCAAAAATTTTTTTCAGGTTTTCAGAAAGTTAAAGAACAAATAAATTACCTGTTGTTATTAAACTTCTTCATATAAACCTTATTCAATGATTGTTTTTACTTAGATAAAAATGGAACTGTTTTTGTTCTTAGTCTGATTCCACTAATCTCCATCCCTTTGCATTAAATAATATGCTTTTAAAATTTTCTTGTATAAAGTAACTTTTGTTGTCTTCAATATTTTATTCTTAACATAGTCATGTACATAATTTTGATCACCCGTGGTATATTTTGATGTCAGTCTTTGAATATAAAGACCTATGACATCATTAGTTATTCATTACCTATGTATCAAATAAAAAATATCATGTTTTAAAAACCTAATTGTTTTGTGTCATAACCTATGTTCAGACCTTATTAATCCACATTTGTTTGATTTTGAATTATTACAGTTTAATTTGATTTATTTCAGTCCAAGACCAGTTCTTGTGTAAATCATGCATGCCAGGAGAAAGCAATTTTGCTTTTTGTAAATTTTCAAATAGTTTATGCAAAGTGAAGTCATTCATTTTTCTTAATATCTAAATAGTAAGGAAGAGAATTTTATGAATGAATAATTCATTTGAAGTAAACTCTAAATGTGTAAATAATATGTCAAAGAAAGTACATGTATTAAAACCATATTTAAAGCTGGAGGGTTGAAATGGTCTTACCAAAGGCCTCACTGATGGAATCAACAATTACTCAATAATATCAAATATATGCTTATGATAAATTGAAAGAGTTAGTAGATGAGATTGCATTATCAAGAAAGATAATATTGGAAATTTTGATGATCATGTGAACAGTGATATTCTTAGGCCACTATAACATCTTCAACTTAATATTTAGTTAATAACCTGATTGAGAGTAGTTTTTATCCAAACAAAGATAATTTCATCCACCTATCCTATTTTTGTATGTTCTTTAAAATGTAATTCAGAATTAAATTTGCAAAAAAGTACTGCACAGCATAATACTTGCTAATGGGGTAAAAACAGGGCTGATTGAAAACTACGCATTTCTAGTTAAAACATTTTTTTAAATGTTGGACATATATGAACAAAAATTTTTTAATCAGATCTTAATGATTTTAAGAATATCTGAAATCCTATATTCAATAAACCCTTTTCTTATTCTAAAGTTAATACTTTCATTTCATTGAATATGTAACTTTGACTATGAGGGATGTTCCAAAAGTAATGCCTCCCATTTTTTTCTGCTTGAATGGACTAGATTGCAAATTACATTATTATGATGAATGAACTTATGCATTTATGACCTGGAAGTTTAATTTCTCTGTTGCAGATATTGACAGTGTGAGACTCTAAGAAAGCAACCCCTATCATGGACTTGCGTCAGAATCAGAGATGTGTCATTGAATTCCTCCATGAAGAAAAAGTTGAAACAATCAACATTCACTGGCACATTTTGAACATTTATGAAGCTGATGCAGTTGATGTCAGCATAGATTGATTTTTTGTTTTCAGAGTGGCGACAGAGATATGAGTGACAAAGCATGTTTTGGACGCAAAAATAGACTGCCCCATTTATTGCTGGCAAAAGTGTATTGAGTATGGTGTTAACTATGTAGAAAAATAAATTCTGGAGCAAAAAAGGTTGCTTGTTTTAATGGTACTACTCCCTCTGTAGCTCTTCAGCTTTTTGAGTTAAAAGTTAAAAAAATAGTCATGGAGTTATAAACTGAACCTTTTATTTAATCCATAGAAGTATTGTATAAGCTACCACTTGGTGTTAGTGTCTACATACCAGGGCTTCTTAGTTGTTAGTCTCAGTTTATAGAAGACTAGCAGAATAGCTTGGCATTACCTACACAACTCAAAAAATTTTTGGCATGGCTAAATATATGTATTTAAATGAAATTATGATATGATCTATTGCAAAATATTGCATAACTTTTAAAATAGTGCTGGACAGCTGTTTCAATCTTATTGGATCTCGTCAGTGACATCCAATGCCATTAACATTCCAAATGCCAAGTGAGGTTTGAAACTCCAGACCATGTAGTGTGAAACAAACGCTCTAATGACTGGCCTACAACACAGTTATGCATTCATAATGGCAATTTTTATGCTTTTTACTTTTAATCATAGTCATGTTCTTCATTAAGCTGATTTTTTTCGATTATCGATTTCCGATAATCATTGTGGGTATTCCAAGACAAAACCTAGTTATGGTTATCTGTGTAAATTTTCAAGAAAATCAATTCAGCCATTTTAGAGTCCATAGGAGATGAACACACACTGGCAGATAGACAAAGTTGCATTTATATATAAGGTTAGATATAAGTGACAAATCGTTTGCAGATTTAATCCTGACTAGTGGGGAGTAACTAAGAATAGATTTAGATTAATATTGATTACTAATTGTAGAATGACATGAATCTCTAAAAAATAAAGGGTTCAGTTCGTATTTCCTTGCAGACTACAATTTTAGGCATTCCTGAGATTAACAATCAACATCTGAAGAAGACTATGATAAATTGGTGAAAATGTTTTGTTTATAACAATAAAAGTTAGTTATAACTAAGTTGCTGCAATAAGAAATCTTAGCATAAGAAGGTTCCCCTAATTCTTATAGTGATGTTTGTTTGTTTAGTTTTATGGCAAATCATGCCTTTTTAGGTCATTTAATGATAGTGATGTAAATGAAATTTGTCTTAAACCATCCCCTAGGAGTTATATCAGAAATTATGGTTTGGTTTGCATGATTCATGTAGATATTTTATTTGGTATATTTAGGCAGAATGACATTATTCAAACAGGCATTATTAAAAATAATTTTTATACAGACACTGGACCTCGGAATAAGGACTCTTCTTAAAAAACAAGAAGAAAATCGAAAAGAAAATATTAAAAAGTACAAAAATTATTTCAAATAATTCCTGTTTGAATAAATATCCTATGTAATAGAAGTTGTAAATATCATTTAACCCTTTTTATGCAGTAGTGGTCCCTCATAATGATATCCTGAAAGTACATTATCAAGAAGATAGGTATATTTCATTTTGCTTAAAAAGGGTTTTTAATAATTGATAATTTTTCCTTAGATTTAAATGAGATAGAAACCATGGAAAATAATAATACTTCTCATACAATCTTCTCTATTACAAAAATAATACTTCTCATACTGCTAGTTAATTTCAAAATAGGCAAGTCTACAATGTGTGTATTTGAATCTCTATTTTCAGTTTTTTTTCTACTGAATAAACAAAACACCAAGAATTACTTCTTTATAAAAAGAAAATTAAAATTCAAACATCTATGCATTTCTTTTCATTGACTTTTATGTTTATGAAGTAGTGTAAATGTTACACATTCTGATGTTTGTCATTTAAGATCATGGTAGAGATAAGAAAGTGAAAAGACATTCAGGCAATTCTCATTTGTCATTGATTTATTTAGTCAAACTCACATCTTTTTTTTTCATGAAATCAAAATCATTGATTATAAATATTGGTTTATGTAAATTTTTATGAATTCTGGAGGTTGTAGGTTTGATCCTAATTGCAGTCAGAATTAACTCAGACTACTTATCAAGATTGTTAATACCTTGTTTTATAAGCGACAAAAGTATGACATTTTTAATCTATCATTACTCCACCATTTGATTTCTATTTTAGCTAGGTCTGATCATGATTCATTGTCAATATATAAAAACTCATTATTGAAACAAAAATTGTTGTGAAATTTTGCATTTTGGAGATATTTTAACTTAGATAAATGAACATTTTCCCAGTTAGTCTTGAACTACTTTGCTAGTGTTGATAAAATCTAACTGACAAAATATTTTCATTACAGATTAACTTGAAAGAAATTCAAGATGATAAAGATAATGGGAATTGTAATGATGATCTACCTACTGGTCTGTCCCTATACAAAGGTGGAAGAAAGCTTCAACATTCAAGCAATGCATGATATTCTTTATCATCGAATGAACATATCTGAGGTATTTAAGCTAGTCATATTTAGATACATTTGAAAGATTAACATTATGTGTGTGTGTAAGTTTGCTTTTGGTATGGTGTGTGTGAGTTCCAAATTGGTAAATGGTATGAAGTCAAATTTGTGTACCCACTTGTTGATCAAGCACAATCATTTTCATCTCTGGAATTGCTTTAAGCAATATCAGACTGAAATGTGCCTACTTTGCTTAAGTGTTTTGGTTGTAAAACACCCTGTGTAAGTCTTAAAGATTTTAACTATCTTTTTGTTGTGCATGTTCAGGCTTATTAGTAAACCAGAATAATGAATTCACTATTTGTAACTTGAACCATTACTTATCATTGTCCATGTATGTAGGGATGCATAGCTTTCCCAAGGTTATTAGTCCAAATATGAATGCAAACAGAATGACTGGGAATTGAACTTGTGTACTACAATTTCAAAGTCCGACTGCCTATCTACTGGTCCAAGTTGACTTCCCCACTGTTAAACTTTTATTGTGAAAGTTGATAAAATAGTCTGAATAAAGAAATGGCATGAAGAAAATTTATATCTGTTTGATTGAGTTAAGTAGAAAGCAGAAGTAATGAGAATATGCAAATGTTGTTCATTTACAATTTGGTATTTGTATTTTGTATTGGGAATAATTTGTGACAAATTTGTTTGATAACTGAATGATCAGTTGCATCAAATCAGGTTTTAACTTTTAAACATTTTACATTTAGTTTTCAAGAAAGAAATGAACATCAAACATATAAATAAAAATGCCATAGCTATTATGAGGTTTGAAATTAAACTTTTTCTCATATACCAGTATGATCATTTGGAATTTCCTGGGGTCGTTCCTCGTTCTTTCCTTGGACCACTTTTTATATCAGCTATGGCAGCACCATTTGCATTTCTTGCAAATATCCTGAATATCGACAAATTTTACATGCAGTATATTGGTAAGTTTCTTTTTGGTTTATTATGCTCACATAATTCAAACCTCGATATTTGTCTTTCTGAAAAATATACATAGCATTTTCCTAGGTATCAAATGTGGGGAAGTATCTTGTTATAATTTATTAAGCAAGACATTTTATATTATAACTATTAGATTTTTTGGATGTTGAATATTGTTCAACAACAGTTTCAAGGGACAATTGCCATTAATAAAGCCTTTTATTACACTATCTTAACCATTACTGTGAAAGAAGTCCAGGTCCCATTGAGCTATATAAATACCTATTATATTTGAATACATAGCATAATGAAAAATTTACTGAAATTTGATGAATCATTTTTTATAACATCTTATATCCCTGAGAAACAATAAAAAAAATTAAGAAAGAATTTAATAAGTTGAGGAACTTTTAAAAACTTTCTCGTCAGTAAAACCACATGAAACACCTTTATAATTATAGATTGATTTTCAAGTTTTAAAATAATTATAAATATTCTTACAAAATATGAATATACTTATGAATATAACTTATTCTCAAGAGTAAACAGCATCTTCGATCATAAGAACAAAATTATGAATAATTAAATCTACAAATTCAGAATTATAGAAAAGAAAGAAAACTATACACAAAATACAAAATAACTTGCTGTATTAAATTCATAATTTTGCAATTTATTAATACTAGTACATCTTCATATCATTCCTTGACAAACAATTTAGATAAGTAATTCCCTCCAGTATATTTTGATTTATTTGTACATGCTTTCAAAAATATAATGGGTTAATATAAAATATTTCTTGTTTCAATATTTTCTTTTTTTTCTTTTTCAATCACAAGTTCGTTCATTCCTTGGTTTCTATATTCTATGGGCTTTCCGAAAGTTCAACTCTGCTGTCACTTATCGGTTTGGACCATACTTGAGCTTCTGGCTGATTCCAGTTGTAATTTCACAATTTCATTTTATGTTCTACATTACTCGACCTTTGCCTAACATTATGGCACTTGGATTGGGTAAGTCTTTTTTAGTAACCTAATAAAATCATAAAATCTTTTAATGCCCAATAATAGAATAGATTTCTGATTGATAGGAATAGTTTATTTTTTTATTTAGTTCATACTTTTAAAAATTTTATGGAATGCATCAATTCTCAACAAATTTCCAGATATATTTTCTAGAAAATCTTGAAATTATATGAAGGTTTTATTGCCTTGAACTGATATCTTCAGTTGTTCAATGTGCATAGTGAATCCATTTCAGAATAAGTACTTAATACCCAAATCTCTTCTTATTCTATTATTTCTAGTGGCAATTCTCATATGGTTCTTAATTTTGCATCTCTCTTGTACATTAATATTTTACAAATTCCCTACACCAGTTTCCTGAACTACTATAAAATCATTCTTTGATTTGTAATCATCCTATGAAAGAAGAAGTGTCCATAGTGTAGTGTTTGCACTTTGGAATTTTGATGTACAAGTTTATATTTGAGCTATAAATGTCATTATTCTCCTCAGCAATGGTTAAATAATGATATTTAACATTATTTGAACTACTTGTTGATGAGAGAAAGAGATTAAAAAAACAACAACTTGGCATTAAATGACAGAAGGGGCTAATATGCTGTTAAATAAAAACTAACACACTGAATCATTTAATGAGAATGCTTAAAACAAGCATAATCAATCTTATATTATTTCAAACAACTTTGGCAACTTATCTTTAAACTTTGTTAACTCAATCAGTATGAAATTCCCCATCCACTTTTCAACCTGCTAATGAAAATATGAGGTGCTTCTTTCATTTTATTGTAAATGTAATTCCCAATGCTAACTTGTCCAACTTTACACTACCCACCTTTCAAATATTGCTTTTTAGGAGTATTCGGGTCTGTTTTGAAAGAATATCACATTTAAAATTGTCACTGACCAATAGTTTTCATGGTAGTAAGACTTTTAATATCAACTTTTTCTAATGGTTTTTAATGGTGGTTGTCATTTTTATTGTTTGTTTTGGCTAACCCTAATCTCAGCCCTAACTCTTAACTCTAAACTCAACCTAATCCTTCCCTCAACCCTAACCCTAACTCCAACCCTGAGCAGTTCCGAATACTCCTAAAAATCAACATTTGAAACGTGAATGCTAAGTTGGACGAGTTGGAGTTGGGGACCACATTAATTCTTTTGATGATGGATGAAATGTAACTTATTTTTCACTCTCTCATTTCAGTTCTCCTTTCATTAGCAGCTTGGTTAAGAAGAGACCATGCCAAGTTTATTTGGTTTTCTGGAATTGCTATACTTATCTTTCGCTTTGAGCTCTGCATTTTTCTGGGATTTTATCTTTTGATTGAAATATTCAGTGGCAGACTTCACATCTTCAGAGCTATTCAAATAGCTATTCCTGCAGCCTTTACTATTTTAGGTGAGATTCCTCTTTTTTTTTGTCTTTTTATTTAATTTCAGTCTTTGAATGATGCTCATTTTTTTGCAATATTTTTGGTCTAATGTATTATGGGTATGACCGCAAACATTTCAGCAATTTTACTTATACTGATGGATGTAGAAAATGGACCGATCAGAGTAGATAATGGATGTAAACTATATTATATAAACTGCCAGAAAAAGGCTAATTTCCTTGCAAAGTTGGACTATTATTATTATTGATATTATTATTACCACTACTACAACTCTTTTCCTGGAATTGCTGCTGCTGCTAAAATTTTCATTACCATTTGGACTTTTTTCTTTTAAAAGCTTTCTGACTTTTATACTATCTTAAAATTAGGGCCACTTCATCTAAAATAAAATGGCCCTACATTCCACACATTTCTATACCAAATATCACCTTTAAAATGATTCTCAATTTGTCTTTTTAATAAATGCTGTAGTCATCTATATCAAAATTTTGTCTTTTGTTATAAAAGTAATAACCTTTGTTTCTTAAGAAAGTGTTTACTGTAAATTTGATTGGTTAAATCATGCATTTATATATAACCATAGTGAGTGGTAATTAACTGCATATGATATGCCATTAAGTGTGAATATACACTCAAAAAATATATGTCAGACCATTATGTTGCTTTAGACAGATGGGGTCCAGTAACTTAGGAGAGTGATTCATTTAGGTGAAGAAAAATATTGATTCTAAACAATCCAGGCAGAAGCAGTTTGTAAGTCCTGGTAGACAGTTTAGTTAGCTAAGGAAAATGCTGAAAGAGAAAACTTAGAACTTTTTGGTGGAAATGGCCCTGCAACCTGCCATAGAGTGCATAAATATGACATTGTTTCATGTTGCCATTCTGAGCTCGTCTAGGCAAATAACTACACCAAAAATATTCATGAATACATACAAATAATCGATATACAAAAACTTGACCATTTAAAAAAACTTTAGGGTCTTCAGGTTATTAACAATTATCCTACATAAATCTATTAAACAACAAACCAGAAAACTATGATAAACTAGAAAAATATCAAAGGCTTTATGTTTTATTTGAAATAGTTATTAAATTTGCTGTTGTTTTCTTTTGAAATTTTCATAAATTCATATTTTAATGACCCTTATTTTCTTTGTAAATTGTTACTTGAAAATATCAACTTAAATAAAGGGTTAAACTTACACTTCCAAGAAGGCTATGAAGGCCAAGAAGATTTATGAGTTGAATTAATACCCAAAGAAAGCTGAAGGACACATTGGCCAAAATGTGACCATAACACTCAAGATGAGAGTTGAAGTTTGAATGGCTTGAATAAAGATAATATTCAAAACTCATATGATAAATTCAGAGTATCAAGTTATATATTCCATAGGTCAGCTAACCAATATGTATTGAAGAAGTCACAAAGAATGACATTTTTGGAATTATATTTCATTGAAAGAATCTACATCTTGATAAAAGATTTGGTACTGAATTATAATAGTTTTATAGAAATAATTAATTTAGACACAAGTTTATAGATTTTTAAGATATAGCTTTCTTAATCATGAGTTAATCTTTGAAGATTATTTTTTATCTTGTAGTTATTTTCAAATTTAGATATCATTTATTATTTAAAACTGTTTTTCAGTTACAACAATTCTGGTTGATTCATTGTTTTGGCGTCGGATTCTTTGGCCAGAAGGAGAAGTTCTTTGGTTTAACACAATTTTGAATAAAAGTTCACAATGGGGTGTATCCTTTTTACATTGAAATTAGGATCATATTGTCTATAATTCTGAAGTAAGACTCAAAAAAAAAGAAATAATGCTCATCTTTTCAATGACTATGATTATAATGTTAAAGACAAATGTATTTCCATTTGTCTTGTTTAACTTATTTATTTTATTTTTGCAGATAGTTAATTAGAAATATTTCTTAATTGATATTGAGAGAAAACAACATTACAATCACACGGCACAAAAGCATATTCCATAGTGAAAAAATCGAGTTCCATGGGTTTATTGTGTTCAATACAGGGATCAGACCAACTGATTCTAAAATAAAAGCAATAAAAAATTTTAAAAACCTTGAAAATGTCTAGGATATATGCAAATTCTTGGGTCTAATAAATTACCTCAGAGAATTTATCGCTCAACTGGCAACATTTAGTGAACCATTAAAAAGGTTGACTCAGGCAAACACGGAATGGTGATGGACAAAGGAAGAAAAATCTTGCCTCCTTTAGCTGAAGAGTCCCAAACTTGCCCCAGTCAGTTCTATTTATATTCATGCGACTGATCACAAATAGTGTTGTCACTGGAAAAAAATCACTTTTAATGGCCTGCAAAGGGATGGATGCAATTTTTTTTAAAACTTGTGTATAAAATCATGAAAAGTTTTTTGGAACTTTTCCTAAGTGAAGTTTGGTTGCATAAATTAATTTGTTATTTCAATCTTAATCTAAGGTTGAATGCTGAAATTTTGGCTAGCTTTCTCCCAAAATTTGACCACTTAAAATTCAGTTTTTTATTTACTGCAGCAATATTCACTGCCATCAATAATGGTTTTATTAAAGATTGTGTTGTTATTATTCAATTTGCAGAAAAGTTTAACATGCTTGAGAGAAAATATGTTCAGGGGAGTATTGGCACTTGTTTACCTATTTTTTTCTTCCACTTTAAGTGTAGATCATGGAATGAGAAGTCTAGAGCTACACAGACCTTTGGGCCCCCAGCCTATAAGTGCTTTTTAAAATTGAAATATAATTAATCCATAAATTTACTGTCTGTGAGATGCCATTGTTCTCCACCACTAGGCAACCAACCTTAGCAAATAAGGTCTCAAATCAGAATTCATAACTAATGACAGATCTAAATTATATTTTCTATCAGTGTTCATTTTGAGGATTTTAAAAATTGGGGGTTTTAGGAGTCTTTTTTGTTTTGTTACAAAGTAGTAATATCAATTGAACTGATATTTAATCACTAGGGCTAACTTGACCAGAGCTATATTATTTTCTCCCCCACTAAGCTATCCAACCTTGGAAACCATTTGGTTGTCACAAGATAACTTGTATTATAAATGCTAAAAACATTTCATAAAATGAATCTATATTTCAGATTCTGGATAATATGATCCAAATTTATTTTCTATCAGAAAGTTCTTACTACAACTTCTAGAAAATATTTTTCATGGATAATCATCAATTGTTTGAATATATAAAGAATATCACATTGTACTGTTTTCTAGAACATAAAAAAATCAGTGGTAATCTGATGTATGTCTTGTATTTGAATTACAAACAGTCCCCAATACAGTGGCCCAATTTTGATTGGCTAATAAATTTGTAACAGACATAAAAATATATATATAAAAATAGACAATGTGAATTATTATAGAAGAGATATATTTTAGTTAGATTTTTTTCTGTGTGATTATTCAATTCTAAAGGGATGTACTGTATACCACGAACAAATTGCAACTAATTTAGTCTCAAATTTGTTCATTCATTATAAACTAAATTCCGAGCTATAAATTTAATTCTCAATTGCAACATGTATATGTTCATAATTCTGTGTCTTAAAATCATAATTTAAAATGCCACTTAATGGTATAAATTCAGAAGTGACTGGACAATATCAAATGATTAAGATTTGATAATCTTAACATGTATGCACCAAATTTTTCCCCAGCATTGATCTAAATAATGTTAGAATAATGTTTAAAAAACTTACATCTGATCACATTCCATGAAAGTATCTTGGGCAACCTTTGAAATTTTTTGTTAATTCTCGCATCTTTTGAAAAATACTTCATGTCTTTGATTGATATTCTTGTTCTAATTTCATTAACCATTTTTTGATTTTGTATATTTTCCCTGAATTTCATCCAGACCCAACCATTTCTATGGTACTTTTATTCTGCTATTCCTCGTGTCCTTGGCTTCAGCACAGTTTTGGTTATTGTGGGTTTGACCAAGGCAAAAATGATACACACCCTAGTTATTCCTGCTATTCTTTATGTATTCATTTATTCCTTTTTACCACACAAGGAATTGCGTTTTATTATCTATGTATTCCCTGTACTCAATGTTTCCGTAGCTTGTGCTTTAGCAGCAGCGTGAGTAAAACCTTTTTTAAATTATATTTCATATAAATTATGTTTGTATTCACTTTGTCTAATTACTTTATATATGAAATAAACAATTTTATCTTTTACTTTATTTTGACCTTTATTTTTTCAAACTTTCATTAAAAGATTACATTCTACTATACATGATAGACAATATGATATTATTATAATACTAATATAATAAATCATGTTGCTTGTGTTTTGTTTTTTTAATCAATATTGTAACTTTTAGGCCACCTTCAGTTTGTATTGTGAGGTTATTACAGGAACAATTAATCTGGTAAAAATAGATTGGGGTTTAGGAATTAATAAGGAAGATTAAGGGAAATGGAAGTGAGACAAATGTTTAGACTGTCCATAAGAAAGAAAAATGACACATGAAATGATTAAAGGTTCAGCAGTAAGAGGTCTGATATTGCCCAAATAAGGTTAGTGAAATGTTTAGGATATCTTACCTGAAAGCTGAACAATAGTCTATGATGTTGGAGAAAACATATATTCTAAGCTTATTGAGAAAAATAAAATGAATATATTTACTCTCAATTGAGCAAAATAAATATTTGCTTGTACTGTCCAAAATCCTTTTATTGTAAAGTTAAAACAGATGGAGATTCATGAATTGATGACTTATTTAAAAATGTACAAGCATGAAAAAGTATTTTATTTGGGATATAAACATTAGGATAGTGATTGCCTTCTCTTGTGAAAAATGAAATTAAAAAAATAGACATTGTTTCTTAGTAATTTTAATAAAAAAAATAAAAGAAAAAGGTGCAATTGAAATTTATTGAGTTTCTAAGAGTTCCTGGTTCCCTTGGATATTATAAAAATTTAAAAGAATATAATAGTTCTTTTTTTTTTTGTTAATCTAACATTAAAAACCCATTTAGCTTTTACCATTTCCTTCATTTAAAAATATATAAAAATTTTGTACTGAAAGATTCTTGAATATTTCTTTTAGATGGAGAGCTCAGAAAAAGTCTACCATATCAACAATTACTACAACCATAATGGTATTGCACCTGCTTGGTAATGTCTTTTTTACCTCGGGAATGCTCTACTTATCTCATTATAATTATCCTGGAGGAAATGCTTTATACCAACTTCATCAGTTGAAACATCCATCGTCAGGTAATAAATACAACTAAAGTTTTTCTATCCACTTATTAAAAAACTCCAAAATAATATTTAGGTAAAGTATAGCATATCTTAATATATTGGTCTTCACTTTTACTATAATCTCTCTTTGTACTGCAATCACAATTTTAAATTGAAATCTAACTATAGTTATAAAACTATGTGTATGTTTTTAATAACGGAAGAACTTCAATTTTGATTTTCCTTGAATTTCATTGATAAGTCAGTCATATTCTAGTTGAAGTTCCTGGCACAAGTTACAAGATTTATTTTCCCTTCTCTGTACTGTGAAAATTTAACTGGAAAAAATTTCTTAGATTTTTCATAATTTTATAACGAAGAAAAAAAAAAGGAAGACATTTATTTCCCTTGCCTCAAGTAACAAGGGAGATGATCTTTAAAAAGATATCGAGTTATTTCCCTTGCTTCAAATTTAAAAAATTCTTTTGCTATTGTACGTTTGTTTTTATGCTTATTTCTATTTTTATTCATGTTAATCAATTGAATGCAAACGGAACATGATAATGCAAACTATTCAAGATCATGAAACAAATATTAAAATGAAAAGAAAAAAGGTATTAATGTTACTATTAAATAAATGACTTCTTTAAAAAAAACAGTTGTTTTTTCTTGACCAATTTCATATTATAGTACTACTCTGGTTTAAGCAGGGTTGCAACTTGTATGGAGTCAGATAACAGATTATTTAGTTGTTTGTGATATTAGGATTGATTGATGATTTTTAAATGGTTTTAGGTTTCAAATTTACTTTTATTGTTTTTAGATGTACATGTTCATATTGATGTGGCTTCAGCTCAAACTGGTGTGACACGGTTTCTGCAGCATAACTCCAACTGGAGGTAAATTCAGAAGTCTTTTATTACTTACATTACTACTCAAGCAACATGTGATTTTAGATTATTATTTTAAATATATTCGTATTTGTAAAGTTCAGGTAGAGTAATGGTTAGTAATGCTGAATTCATACTTAGAGATCTTTATTTCAAACTACTTGGTTGGAAAGGTTTCGTTTTGGACTAATGCAACAGTGGTTAAAGTGATTTTGTTAGAATAATGGAGCTAAAACTATAAAAATTTATCACAACTACATCAACTATATCAACCAGTTTCAATTTATTTGAGACCAAGGGGGAAAAAAGATATTTAGTTTCTCTCTGGGTCGCCCTATTCCTAAGTTTTGAGCTGATTCAATTGTATTCATGTGATTGCATTCAAATATAAAAGTATAGCAATTACTGAAAATAATATCCAATTATTTTCATTTTCTGGCATATTCCTAATTTGAGCATAGAGAAATAAGGACCTATCTTATATAAAGTCTACTTTATATATCTATATATAGTATAATTAGATATTTTTGTTGTATTTGTAAGTTAATAGAGTATAAATAAATTAGTATGGACACTTCAGTTGAATTTGTGTTCATATTAATCTAGTTTAGAATTTCTATTAATTTTTGCATATTTATTTTTCAGATACAACAAGGCAGAAAATTTGATCCCTGGTGGACCTGACATGCAATTGTTCACCCATTTGTTGATTGGTGCTATGAGTGAAATGGAAAAAGAACTACAGATCTACCAAGAAACCCACACTATTCTTGAAAAAATTAATGGTTTAGATGGTATAAAATTAGATAAAAATTCACTTCCACCATTAAATATTTCTATTAAACCTAAAATATGGATATTGCAAAGAAATATATAATTTCTTTTGTATTTTGTATACAACAAATTAAAACAATGTTTGATAAGTATAATTTTGTTTGTTTTCTATATGTCTATATCTTTGCAGTGTTATAATCTTTACACATATTGTAATTACATGGTGTCCAGCAAGATATTTAATTGATTTCCTTTCAGTTTAATCAGATGTTTTTTCTTTGTTTTTTTTTTAGGGGTGGGATCAATAATTACCCATCAAAGATGATATAGGTCACAAACTTTATGGGAGTTTAAGTATTTTCTCTACCCAAGTTTGGCAATTTTAATGGGACACAGATTTTTTAAGTAATTGGTGGTCATCATTACCTTGATAAAAAAGAAGCCTTTGCAACCTCAAATTAGTAAAGTTCCATAAATGAAATCATTGAAACAAAAATTTTGAAGAATAGATATTTTTATAATTGGTAAAAACAAATTTTGCATCTCTTCAAATAGTGACACATTAACAGCATTTATGTTTACTGGATTTTAGATAATGATAAATGAAAATTTTCATAATTTATAGATACCTATTGGAACCCTCAGAAATGGGAATCTCTAATGTGATTAATTTGCCTAGGGTTATTTAATATGTAGCTTCTGTTTTCTAGTACTTAACCATCAGGGCACGGACCACTCAAGTAGGTGACTGGTAGGTTAGTGGATCGATACATGTTCAGAAAAGCCTCAGTGTCATGTTTGATTTTTTAAGGTTCTTGCTACTGAACTAATAAACAAATAGTTTTAGAGTATTCGGCTTTTCTTTAGGACCTTCTTGAAATTAGAAAGTAGATTAAATTCACATGAAGCCCCTGCATAGCGATCCTTCCTTTGTAATCAAAAGTAGCAATTATTAATGAATGAACAAAAGTTTAATTGCAATAATTATTTTGAAAAAGAATTTAACCTTTTATATTTGAAAAAAAAGACAAGGGATTTTTAAGAACTAATGTTTAGTTTATAACATTATGAATTATGAAGAATGGGTACCATTGGTCCGGTAGTGTCAATTAGTCAGTCATTTCAAAGTTGTTAGCAATATATTTTCATGGTTTGGTCACACATATTCTCTAATTGTCTGAAGTGTTTATACACATTGAAGTTCAAAATTTAGAATAAACAGGTGAAAATAGGAGAAAAATTACAGAAAAAACAAATTATCAAATGTGTGTGTTATTTTATTAACCTTTTTAAGTATAATTTGTGCCATCAAGTAGTTAAGCCCATATATCATAATTTGGAGGCTACAGAGTCCACATTAACATGTAAAATTCATTCCTTTATCTTTAATTTTTTAAATGTTTCATTATATATATATATATATATATATATAGTGACTGCCACTTAACAGAAAAAAGCCAACCCTCATGTACACACCTTATTAGTTTATTATACTCTCTAGAGCAATTCAAAATATGAATCTCTCTGAGGTACAATTAGAAGTCACAGAGAAATAATCAAGTATATGTTTCTCTTCCAATATGAGTGTGAATTTATATGTGTATGTGTATGTGTATGTTTGTATGGTCTTTATACACTTCCACATTTTACCTCTGATTTTTCTGAAATTCTTTTATTGTGCAAAAATCCAGGAAATTCCCTGTGCATATTTAATGTCTTCAGATACTTAGTGAAAAATCAATAAAAGTAAGAATAACATGGCTTTTTTTAAAATCTGTTTACAGAAGACATTTTTTTCATATCAATGTAACCATTCAAAATTATTGAGTTATATCTACTGACTTTATCAATTCATTCTAAAACTCATGTGGATTGAATTTATAGTTATGAATGTCTTTTGTTGGAGGCAACAGAATTACAAACCAAAAGCCTAGGATGGAAACAGAAGTTTCTCTGGAATAACCAACACCTGCAATTTGTTTAGTATAGACAGATATTGTGGTGAATAATGCATATTCTTTACCTGTTCACATGAAAAACATTAAAAAAAAATTTTTTACCTTCAGTATTTTTTGAAAATGTTTTGTTCTTGTTTAAATGTTTTAACACTTGTTTTATTTTTCAATATTTTTTCCTTTGTTCAAATCAGAAGATACAAAAAGTTTCATGGCATCTTGTCTTGCACCAGTATTTTTGGAAATTTAGGCAAATTAATTTTGGGAGTAAATATTTCCAAAGGAGATCCAATCCTTTGTTGTGTGTCTTTTTGGTCAAATTCATTTTCAGAAAAGAATAATTTGGTGTAAATTTTGTGCATTCTGCTGATCATCTTTTGTTGTTAACATATGATTTTAGGTGTATATGATGAATGTTTTTTTAAAAATGAGCATAAAATCTAAATGTATATGTATATATTGTTGTATATGAAACATTCACTTCTCCAAATTGTATGATGTCAAAACCATCACACACATATGCACATACACACACACATATATTCTACCATCAGGCAGATAGATTTAAAAAAAAGGCTCACTTTTTAAAAGTTAAACAAAATTAAATTTTAAAAAGAAATACTTATTAGTTTATTAAACTTAATATTAATTAAAAGTGCAAACAAAATTCTGATGTTTGTTTTTTCTAATCCAAAATTAATAACTTTAAAATTCATTTTGAAAATTTTACAAAAAACAACTTATTTCTTAAACTGTATAACAAAACAGTACATAGAATTACTTGTTAAAATTTTCAGATTCAGATCTCATTAAAGTTAATTTCTTTTTAAATTGCAAAAAAAATGTTATTAGCATTTTTTATGAGTTTAAGGTGGTTTTTTTTTTTTTACAAATGACTGGAATTAAGTGAAAAGTGAACCTTTTTTTTAAAATAAAATCTATTTTGAGGTATCTGATGGTATAAGTATGTTGATCTTTGGGCAAAACTTTAAAAAGTGCAGTTTATAAGACATAGTATAAATGAAATATAAGTATATATACACATTGAAAATATAGGGAAGTGTTACTACTAAATGTGAAATATTTTGGTGCTATCTAGTAAGATGCCAACTGCACAAAATTTCATAATTTTCATTGCAGTTTTTGTTATGTGTTAATGCTTGTATGCATAATGTTCATTGAATAAATATGCTATTCAATGACCATTAATGGAATAACATAGTTTTTTTTAATTAAGTCTGTGCAGTTTAAATACTTATAACTTTGTTATTTTTAATACCTCTAACTTTGTAGCTTTACATTAAGCATAGGAAGTTTTTAGTGTCCATCAAATATTTTGTGTAATTGATTTCTTTTCAATATATAATTCTAATTAGTCTTTATCAAGTGGAATATTCTACATTTTGTTCAGAAGATATTTGTTCTGATATCTTCCTATAATAAACAGATTATAGGCTTCTTTATTTGTCATTTTTTCTGTTTTTCTTTCTTTTTTTGCATAAGTATTTAAAATGTTTATGTGCTTCAATTATGGATCATAGTTTAGGATTAAAAGAATAATGTTTAAATATTATTTATGATGAGACTAAATTTAGTAATATTCAAAGAATTATCTTTTTTTAACTGGCCATATAAAATATTAGATTTACAAAAATTATTATTCTTTATCCTTTGTAAGAAGGTTACCTGTTCTAGATCAGGTTGATAATACTTGAACCTTTTCATTTCAAATATAGTTGTTCTGGGCATTACATAATCATTAAGGTTGATATGCCATTAACACACAACCTTAAACAAAATTAATGAAATAATCATTATTATTTAACTAGATTGGACTTCATACTTTGGCAAAAACATATTATTTATGAAAACATTCTTAAATCTCATGTTCAAGATATTCTCTCCATCCATAAACATATTTATTTATATTTCATTGAATATTCACTCCTTATGACCCATAAGAAAATTACATATCCAGCAAATATTACTCATTTAGAGTTTTCCTAAATATCATAAAAATAGATTTCTGCTAAGAACATAAAAGTCCAAATATACCCATATTCCATAAAAATATCCCCATACCCATTAAATACATTATTACACTACCAAAATTACACTACCAAAATATACTTCTGGTCTGGGAAGTCAACTTGGGCTAGTGAATAGGCAGTCAGACTTCGGAATCATAGTACATGAGTTTGTATCCCAGTCGTTCCATTTGTGTTCATATTTGGAATAATACCCTTGTGAAAGGCATGAATCCCTACATTCCCTCTAGCTATGGGTTAAATAGTGCATATCGTGTTATTCAAAAAACTACAAACCAAAAATGTTTGTTCTTGGCATTAAATGACCTAAAATGGTTGATGTGCCATAAAACACAAACAAACAAATATTTTTGATCCACAAAGACATCCCCTTGTCCAACAAATTGGATGGGGTTCCTCACAAGAGAGGAGCACTGATAGTTTGGTACAAACAGTTAAAACTGCACCCAAATTCATAATTCTCAGTTTATACCAAGTTCCAGGAAGGAGAGAAACATTTATCTACTACCAACAAACAGTGGCACTTCTAGATTTGTGTAAGTGTGGAGGCTGCAATTCACAAAAAATATAAATAAGTTAAGTTTTTTATGAAAACTTTTCAATGAATAGTTCCTCCTAAGAGTGGCTTAGAATGACCTTCAATTATTTCTTAGCATTATTATTTTGAAGTATAATTTTTGTATTATATGGTCTGCAATATGATGACAAAATTATAACCTTGCATAGCAACCAAAATTTTGTAGTAACATTGGACAGCATGCTCAATTTTTTTGTTTAATAAAATATAAACTTCTATAGGTTATCTACTGTCAACACTCTTCTAATTTTTTTTACTTATAGTTTAAAAAAAAAATTTTTGGTAGTTGTTCTTAAACGAATAACATTGGTTGGAAGTGTTTTGGGGTTTTTGCTGTTCTCAAAAGGATTACGTTCAGAGTGATGCTCATAAAAGATTGCATTTGACAGAAGATTAAATTTGAATACCCCCATTATTAAGAGTTTTAAGACCTCTATACAAACTTAATTTCATGATATTGAGCAGAAGTTTTGTATATGTTACTCGTTGTTGTGTGCAGTAATATTTTATTATCTTTAGTATTGTCTTTATTACTACTATTCAGAATTGAATTTGTTTCAAAATCTTGTTTCACATTTGCGTGAAAAAAAAAGTAACAAAGACCATGGAATAGATGGAAGAGATGCCTGCAGTCTTACAATGTTTAAGTCAAAACTGCTAATTGCTGCAAGTAAAAAACATTTCAAAGTCGAGTGAATTCCACGGGTTTTGAAGATTCTGATTTGTAAGTACTGCCATTTCTGTGGTCCCATTCTGATCCACAACTTTTGTAAGAGACATTTCTTTCGTAAATGCCATTGTCATTTTGCTTGGAGAGTTTTTTAAGGTTTGTATTGTCTCTGATGTCAACCGTCATGGTCTTTTGACTCCAGCGGTGGCCCAGTTGCCCACCTCCACCACCACCACCGCCACCACCGCCATACAGCCCGTTTGAGGAGCTGTCAACGGACTTCCTGGGTCCTTTCTTCTTCTTGAGCGTGCCCATCTTTATCAACTGGATCCAGGCCATTTTGGCCTCCGGATTTAGCAGGCAACGGAACACGAAGATAAAGAATCCTTGGAGGGAATTGAGAATACAGAAAGTATAATTGAAGATGAGTTTCATTTCGTTGATGGCCAAGGGACCGAAAAGCCAAGTGACCCCTAACAAGACCATCACCGTGAAGCAACCGCGAACTTGAACGCCTGTTACGTTTGAAGTGCATTGATGCTTGTTCTTAAACTTTGGTCGCATGATTACTTTAGTAACCATGCCGAAGACAACTGTGTTGATGAATAGAATCACACAAGCCGGTGTTAAAAGAGACACATAAAAAGCTGTTTGGTTTCCATAGGATAGAAAACAACTGAAAAAAGAAAAAGAAATCAAATTAGAAGCCATTATATTTTTAGACTCTAAATCGAACTCATAAAATGAAAATTGGAAGAAATCATATTTATACGTTTTAAAAATTGAAGATACCAATCACATAGAAACAGAAAAATAATTTCTAGTGTAATAATAAACCAGAAGTTCTTGTTTGGTATTTGGAGTGATAAATAAAAAGTATCATTTTTATTTCAGGCTGCGGGCCAGTCTAAATTTTTCGTTCTGTGACCTACATCATTTCAAAATCCAATTTGTGGATTATGATTGGAATAACGAAATAATCAATGCTGCCCGCAAACAAATTTCATTTGGAAATTTTTATGATTTTATACACAATAAAAAAAAACAACAACTTTTCAGGTCATGAATGCATAAGTTCAGTCATTGTAGCAATGCAATTTGCACACCACTCTAGCGCATTTAGGTGGAATAAGAAAATAGGAGGCATTACTTTTTGGAATGACTCTTGTATTTTTGAATGAAAATCATTTGGTACGGTAGTTATAAATACTTACAATCCAACTTTAGTCTTGTAATTTCTTATGTCCGCTCCTAACGTAATGCCAACCGTAAGTGCAGGTATACCTGTTGCATAATATGGAAAAAATAAATCAATCAGTAAACAAATAATATACATATTATTTATTGTGTGGTTAGTTCAATATTTCAGCAAATCATAAAGAATGCAAATACAGAAATTTATTCTTTTACTCTTCTTGCGCCGATACATTTGTGCAGTCACGATACAATTAATAACAGGCAACCTTACATTTCTTTTCTTACAATCGACCTCATATATCTTCGTCCATCTGTTTCGAAAGTGAGATGGAAGAAAAGAACAAACAAAACCCTTCTTATATATATATATATATAATTATTTTCATTCTTTGGTACCGTACTTCGGAAAGTGGTCTGAGAGAGAGAGAGAGAGAGAGAGAGAGAGAGAGAGAGAGAGAGAGAGAGAGAGAGAGAGAGAGAGAGAGAGA
>JAYKTE010000124.1:314370-324560 GCA_036873565.1 Xipholeptos notoides
TTTTTTTTTTTTTTTTTTTTTTTTTTTTTTTTTTTTTTTTTTTTAATACAGTAGTCTAAACACACTCATTTATACAAATCTATTTCTCAGAAACTGAATTAGCTAGAAGAGAGTAAGATTAAAAATAAACTAGAAAGTTTAGGAAAACAAAACTTCCCTTTGAAGTTGGTGACTGGGGTCTGCAGACTGCCTATTTTTTAAGGTCACAACCTCATCAAAAAAAAAGGAAAAAAAGCGAGGGAATTTAACTTTTTTTTTTTTTTTTTTTAAATGAAGTAAATAAAGACAGTTTTCAATCATTTTTAATAATTCCCTCTAACATTTTGTAAAAACTAAAATTTCATTTAATTTTTTTGAATTACGTGCAAGGGGGGTAAAAAAAAAACACAAGCAAGTACGTCAACATTTTTTTTTTATCTAATGAAAACAATAGAATATTTTTTGATTGGATATTGACAAAGATTTGGAAAATAAATTTTTAATGAAAAAGAATTCTAAAAAAAATATAATTTTTACGTGAGATTTTTGCACTGGAAAAAATTTGGAAAAATATCAAATTGACTTGAAATTTTGTAAAATCCACTTGAGAATATTCAAACTATAACTAAAAATGCTTTTAAAAAAACGAAACCATTAGGTAAAATTTCCATGTCATGTCACTAAACTCTTTAATTGAAAATTCGTTTTAAAAATGACTTGAGAAAATATTTTGCTTGATTAGCACTCTAGAAAAACATTTAATTGAAACTCTTAAATTAATACATTTCATTGTTATTGATGGCCAACTTGCACGTGGCGCACACTCATTTTGTAAACACCTAGTTAAAAAACTAAGGAAAGTTCTATAATTTAAAAAAAAAAAAACTTAAATAAGTATATTTTAGTGATGGGACGATTCCTTGGAATCGTTAATCGTGTATTTTGGGGGGAATCGGAAACGCATCGTTAATCGGAATCGTATTTATTAGTATTATTTAAAAATAAATTTGTTTTATTTATATTTAGGAAGGGGTCTGAAAAATAGTGATATTTATAAGCCAAAATAACTGGTCATCTAAACCTGAATACTTTGACAATTCTGATCTCGAAAGAAGTTTGAAGCCTAAGTAAATTCTTGATAGGATTATTTTCTTGGTGCTTTTCTTAAAGCTAAGTCTATTTATCTTGATGTTCCTCCCTTAATATTGCATATTCATTTCATTGAATATTATAATTCCTTACTTCTGGCTTTTTAAATTACTACCCATGTAGTTTTTACAATAGTACTGTCAAATAAAAAGTATAAACAAAAATACAATCCTGCCTACTTCCTAGACTGAAAATCCTTATATACATTCATTTGCATAGAGGCTACTCCTCATTGGAATTCTCAAATGCTACTGCTGAGGTTAGTTTTTTTTCCCTTGTCTCTATACAATAATATAAATATACCGTGATATTTAAATGTTCGTAACTATTTGCTTTATTTTTTAGATGGGTACACGCGTGTACATCGGCCGTCTATCTTACCATGCACGAGAAAAGGATGTTGATAGATTTTTCCGTCACTTTGGGCGAATCCGCGATATAATGCTCAAAAATGGATATGGGTTTGTTGTAAGTATTCTTTTAGATTTTAGCCATAAAATCTATTTCAATTTATTTTATTTGTAAAATGTTTTGACATTTTTTTAATTTTTTAGGAATTTGAAGATTATAGAGATGCTGATGATGCTGTTTATGAACAAAATGGAAAAGAATTGTGTGGAGAAAGGTAAATTTGAAACTTTTTTTAATCTCTAGATTTTATAAAATAGATTACCAAATTTATTAATTCTTCTTCTTTGTGTGTAATCAATTAAGTTCATTAATTTAAAAATTTATTTAGATTCATTAAGTTAAATTGATAAATCTTTTTAGCAACTGCCAAAAAATTCAAAAGTATACCAAAAATTCAGAACCGTCCAATCCTACAATTTTTATCAATTGAGTTAATGAAGAACATTAATTTTGAATTGATTAGTTGTTGTTTTTTTGTAATGAGAATGAAAATCTGCAGAGCATTTAATTTTATTAACTTTCAAATTATTAGGTTATATTAGAATAAAATTATTAGGTAGTAAAGATTTATATGAATTATAGTTACTTTTACATATTTTTAATCTTTTCATTATTTAATAAAAATTTGCAAAAGTCTCTTTGTCTCCAATTCTAATTACTTTCCAATGATGATTTGATGTTAGGTAGCACAAGTATTCAAATTAAAAATGACAGGAAGGAATTTTTAAAGAAAAAAAATTAGTTTCCTTTTTCTTTAAATAATCAACTTAATTTTTTGCATCTTTTCATTCAAAATTTGGGTATCTTCCTGCATTTATTTACTGGCTTAAAAAAAAAAAAAAATTGTGTTCTATTTTAAATAAAATAAAAACAAAAACTGAAAATAGAATTATTGTATTTTGGCATAATAAAATCATATCCCTCTTATAATCCTGCTTCCTTGGCCTTAAATGACCACATAGCTGTTGATAGGCCAATCAATCTTATTATTCTATTCTGCAAATTTTAATTTTAAGTCTTCCTGGGTACATTTTTTTAGCTCTTTGGATATCTAGACATTTATTTAGTTTTATGTCCACAAATTATATCCATTTATTTCTCTAAATAAGCAGTACTAACCATGATATAGCTTACCTGGAATATCTTGTCTTTTTGTTTGTTTTGTTTTTTTCAATATTTAGTTAATGTAGAAAATTTAAATCCATAATTTCACTGAACTAGATATCTATAAATTGCCGAGTAAAGTTTGATTTGTTTCAATATTTTACCTATTTAATGGTCATAGACGATACCTGAACTACATTTAACAATATTTAAATTATTTTTTGCTTTCTAATTCAAAAACAATTTGATTTAATTTTAGTCTACTTTTATTAATTTAAAGGTAAAATTTATTTTTTCAGGGTTATTGTTGAACATGCTAGAGGTTTGCCCAGAAGTGAAGAAAGCTGGCGTGATCGTGATAGGGGCTCAAGGTTTCCACCCCGTCGTAGAGGTGGAAGAGACAAGTAAGATTTTTCTTAACCTTTTTAGATAAATTTAAATAAGTTGAAGTAATCTTTTTAAGAAATTTTAAGTTTAGTATAAAACCCATTAGAGGAAAAAAGGAGGTTTTTGTAGCTTTGGTTTCCAGTTAAAACTTATTAAATGGATTCTTTTTTGTGATATTTCCAAAACCTGTTAATTAGTATTAATCAAACCTGTTTTTTGAGCAGATATGGACCTCCAACAAGGACAGAATTTCGTTTGATTGTGGAAAACTTATCCTCTCGAGTGAGCTGGCAGGTATGAATTTGAAAAATTTTCTCCATTTAATTTTTTATATTTGGCTTCTGAATTTTACGTTTTAGTTAGGAAATTTTGAGCATTTACTATAGGAAATATTGGATTTAAAAAATAAGAAAAACTTTTAACTAAATTTGGCAAGACTGGCCACTTTAGTGTGTGTGTGTGTGTGTGTAAGTATACCTATGAATGATTATCTTGCCTTGAAATTGTTTTGTTTTTTAACATTGCAAATGTTGAATCTATTAGTAATTTCATGGGGTAGGTGATAATTTCATTTGTAATCTCATGGGGTAGGTGATAATAAATAATAGATCAAAATTATAGCCGTGTACCTCACTGAAAGTTTTGTGAATTTAATTGAAAAGTAATTGCATTTCCAGAAGATTAAGTGGGTGGGTGAGATTTTTATACCTCTTACCCCTATCTTTCTCTCTCTCTCTCTCTCAACTTCTTTTTGACCAAGATGAGTATCATGATATTGGTTATTACTTTGTTTCAATGTTTTGCAAAAATGGTTGATTTGCTGTAAAACAAAGCAAACCATGTTCTTCCAAGTTCCTGAATATGTACAATTAAAAAAATTTTTTTTATCACAATTTGCATGGACTTCAAGCTCAACAGCATAATGGCTTATCTTAAATCCTATATTTATATTGAACACATTAGAATGAATCCTTAGGATGGGTACATGGCTTATTTTCCATTCTCCCACCAAATTTTACCATAGAATTTTTAAATGCATTGCCGGCCCAATATAAATATTTGCTTTAGTTTATGCCAGTTGCCATTAGTTTTAGATGGTATTAAACATATCTAATATAAATAAATTGTATGAAATGATTCATGTGGTTAAAGAATACAGGAAGTTAGCTTTTTGGTTTTGAAAGCATATGGATCACTCTAAATGCTTTAAGAAATTAGGTTTCTTAAAGGACTAAATATTTATATTGGGCCCCAAATACTTCTATGGAACCCCTCATTTGATCAGGAGATTCATGGATTCTGTATACAATTGTTCATAATTGAATAACAAATTCAATTCAAATGATTGAATCCTTTCTACTAGAAACATTGAATCTCTTGTCTTTGTAATGCTTGTTATGGTTATTTATGAAAAGGGGCTTGAAGTGTTTGTTTATTTTAATGGATCTCGGGTTGAATTATAAAAATATTTTTTGTGAACTTTCATTAAATTATGCTGGGTTTCAGGTTTATAATTAAAAAGCTGATCAATTAAATATTCCATTTTGATTTAAAATTGTCTCCCAATTTATTTATTTATTTTTTTTTTTTTTCTAAGAAAATTAATTTTGTGTATTTGGGAGAATTTTTAAATGTATGTGTAAGCAAATACTTTAAGCCTCTTTATTTTTATTTAGCATTGCTGTGTACTAATTTGTCATCTGACATAACTACTCTTCCTCTCCCCTAAAAGCTTGTACAGATGACAGCCGATGAGACGCTATTTGGGTTGAACTGGCCTGTCCTAAATGAGTGCGTGAGGGCAGTGGTCTCAAAGCAATCAGATGTAACTGGGGTTGCACTAAAGTTCTGGCTGGCTGGAGGTCTCCCTTTCTAACCAACTAAGTGAGGGTGGCCTGCCCTCCACCTACGTGCTGGCTCCCTTTTGGAATAGAACCACCTTTATGGAAACTGGCTCTGCTTATCTAACACTGGTCCACTCTTCCAATTGGTATTTAATGTTATTCCACTCTGGCTGAAGTCCCGAAATGTGTGGTTGGTCTTAATGGGAAGTCGCAATGATGTCGGAACTGTGGGCAGCGGGCGCCTCCATTCTCAGCGGCTGTGGACAGGCAGGCAGCAGTGCAAGCTTGTTACCTCTTGTTACCTCCTCTTTCCCGTCCTGACGGTGGGACGGGCATGCACGCACAAGCCGCTTCTCCTTTTGGCAATAGGGTTGCTCGCATCCATTAGATGTCGCTTGGTCAATCTATCAGGGCTAGTGAATGACGTAGAAACATGGCAAAAAACAAGGAGAGGTAATTGTAATCCTCATCTTTTGTGATCAGTGTTTTAGTACTTTTAGACTTAGCATATTTTTCTTTATTGATTAAAGCATCTGGCAGTAGGTTGCTTTTCAGAATATTCATATTTTAAATTTTGTTATTTCTATTTGATAGATGGAATTATTTTTGTAATTTTAAAGTCATATTTGGAGAAGTAAATATATAATTATCTAAAATTTAATTAAGAATTAAATTTGGCTGAGTTCTTTCTGTTACTTTTTTCCCTGGCAGTTATTGTTGAACCACCATCTTATATAAAAGGCATTTGCAGTATCCAATGTCGTAATATCTTTGTACATTTCATTTCCTGTGACATCTCTGGTAATCTAACAATGTGGGCTGTCTTGGTTTATTCTTGCCCTCTCTTTCTGTTGTACTGTTCAGATTACTGAAATCAATGAATGCAATTTTACTGCCAGTAAATAAATAAAAAAATTGTTGCCAGATGCTTTTTAATTATAAATACTTGGTGGTAAAGAGGCAGAAATATTCATTTCATAATGTATTTTTTACTAATTTTTTTTTTCCTCATGTTAGATTCCATGCTATTGTATATATCCAACAGGTGTCCTATATGTTGAATGTTTGGAAGATACATACTGTGTTATAATATAATTCAATGTTTATTCTTTCCTGAAAGGATCTCAAGGATTATATGCGGCAAGCTGGAGAAGTGACCTATGCTGATGCCCATAAGGACCGCAAAAATGAAGGGTAAGTAACCTATTAATGATTTGTCCTTCTCCTCTTGGATGGCTATTGTTGATATGTAACCTATATGTGTTCTATTAATAAAGTGTGTGTGTTAATTTTATAATAACCAGTTTGAAATGCATTGTACAAATTTTATTTAGTATTTATATGTTAACTTGTTACTTTTAATCATTATGTAGTTTACATGACCTATCAAAGTTACCTTCTAAAATGTGACTACTTATTACTCTCAATTTAATTCTTTTTGCAAGGTTACCTACTGATAGCAGATTTGATTATGTATATAAAATTGCTCTTGTGCTAAAAAATGCCAAGTTATCAAACTTAGTATTAAGCTTTAATAGATTATAAAAATTGCTTTTTTTTTTCTATATTAAAGTGAATATTTCACCATTTATTTTATTTTTCATTTACACTGTACTTCTCAAGTTTCAATGCATGTTAGTTTTGTTAGTTAAAATTTGTCCTATAGAATTATCAATATTAAAAAAAAGTGGATTTTTATTTTTTCTAATCACATTTCAAATTGTAAACATTAAACTTAATATCATAAAAGAAATGTATTTGCAGTCCTACAAACTAACATTGTGTAATGTAATATCTCCCCAAAGCTCAGAGGTGTTATGCATTGAATGTTAAACAATGTTCTTTTATGACGCACATACCTGTTTTTCCCTTCCTAAATCTAATTGCATTAAACAGTATATCCTCATCTTGTAACATGAATGAAATCTCACATGTTTTTATATGCCCAAACATATTTTTCTTACCTTTCTAAAGAGAATTCTAGAGAATTAAAATGCACTAACATTTAGTGTAGATTGTTCCCCCCCACACACACACACTTGTTGCAGCCAAATTATGATGAAATCTATGCAGCTGAACCTTGAGGAGATGGGCATGCTTCTTTCAATAAAATGAATTTGCTTCTTTTTTTTTTTTTTTTTTTTTTCTAAACAGTAGCCATTTTTGTTAGTTTAATTTTTTTGTTTAGAAGTTTATTTTGGATTACTTTTTTCTTATTTCACTACTTTTAGGTCTGCCGTGACTGGGTAAGATGCTACCTCCACCTCAGTGACACAGATCCATCTAGAATTGTTAGAGGTGGGAGTGACCTTATTTAATTAGGGGTGGGCTGTTTTTGCCCGCAAATATCTATTAAACAGTTGGAAATGAGGCCCTTTTGATTGTCAGACAAATTGCGCAATAATTGACTAATTAGCCAGTGAAGCAGCTCTATATCTCCAAATATTAAGCTGAGCTGAATTGCCTAAAAGATTTTTTTTTTTTTTTTTAATGTTCCCCCTCCCCTTTTTTTTTATGTCCCCCTCCCCCTTTTATTTATATATATATATATATTTTTTTTTAAGTATATGGATAATTTAGTGATTTTTGAAACTAAATTATTGATAGTTCGATTACCAGTGGGATTTTTCTTTTAATAAATATCTATGTAGGGTTAGTTGGCTTAGGCCTTGACTCTGTCATATGTAAGTAGGCACCAGTCTTAAGAAAGGAGCCCAAGAATTTTCAGATGTGTTATCACACTACGAGATTGCTGGCTGGGTGTTTGAGGAAAGCAGGTAATTTTAATGCCTAAAATAAAAATGTGAGTGTCTTTTTCTTTGTTTCATTTCATGCTAATTTTCTGCAGATGCTGGCCTTATTTGAATATTATTTTTGCAAAACGTTTGACATTCTTCCCTATTATTTATTGGCTTTTCTTTTCCTCTTCAAAATTTCTTCTATTTATACTTTTTATTTTTTTGCATCTTGCCTTATTTCACAGCAGAACTAAAATAGTTCTTGAAGGAACCAAAATTGGGTGGGAGGAATTTTTCTCCACCTCTTTAAATTGCATTGCTTTGTGTGGTGGGTAACTGTTGGTTAATTAATTTTTTATTTGGCCAAATTCTCTAAAACTTTAAATTATTTTATCTTTTAATAGTTTGCTTTTTAAGGAATAAAAAATAAGGTTGTTTTTTTTTTTTTAGAACTGATAAATTTACATTTTTAACTTTACTCCTGAAAATCCCATTCAGAAACTTAATCTACTTATTGTCTATTAAATGTTTTTGTTTTTGCTAGTTCACATGGAAATAATTTTTAAAACTGTCAGCAATACAATGCTTTTTTTAATATCACATACATTTTATTTAAAAAAATTTCTTTTCCAGTATTGTGGAGTTTGCCACATATTCTGATATGAAAAATGCATTGGATAAATTAGATGATACTGAAGTCAATGGCAGGCGCATTAGATTGATTGAAGATAGACCACGAAAGCGAAGACGAAGGTAATTTGAAATTTTTATTCTTTTCCAACCTTCTGTATTTGCTCTAATTTCTAAAATTTATTTTATATTTTGCTTTATGAATTTTTTACTTACATGCATTTTTTTTTTTTTTTTTTTTTTTTTTTTTTTTTTTTTTCCAGTTCCCGCTCTCACTCCAGAAGCCGTTCTCGTTCTCGTTCCCGCTCACGAAGGAGGAGCCGCAGCCGTTCACGATCCGGCTCCCATCACAGTCGCTCCCGTTCTGAGCAGTCCAGATCTCGATCAAGGTCTCGAAGTAGGCAATCTGCCAGCCGTAGCCCTAGTAAAAGTCGCAGTAAAAGCCAGAGCCGGTCTCGTTCCAATAGTCCACGGTCACGATCTGTGAGTCGAAGTAAATCCCAGTCGAGATCTCCATCTCCGTCCCGTTCCAAGTCTCGAACTCCGGAACCTAAGGAAAATGGCTCTCCTGCAGATGTGAATCAAATTAATGATAAAGATGCCAAGGAGTAAAAACAATACCTTTTAAAGTTTAATAATTTGAGTGTATGGAAAATGCATCATCTTTACCAGCCACTGCCTGGTCTCACCAATTGGGTGAAGAAGCCTTTTGCAGCTCTTTTTTGAATTTTGAGACCCAGCTGGTAATATAAAATCATTTTGAAGGATTATCTATTTTTAACATTACTCATTGTAAATAGCCATTACTTTTAGATATTTGAAGAAAAAATCAAAAGCAGAAAAAAAAATAGACAATTTTCATCATTGGGAAAATGCATGTCTTTCTTTCCACTATTGATTTCTTTAGTTATGGCTTATAATTTTCTACCTCTTTTATTTACTGTCCTGTTTCTGGTATAAACCTTCAAAAATTATGGAAGTGTATATGGCTGAGGGAGAAGATATGACCTGATATTTTAAAACTTATATCTGTTTAAGATCAATTATTGGCATCTAGTGTGAAAGCTATTTAAGCACTTATTTTAAATGCGTTCCCCCCCCCCCTCCGTCTCTCTCTTCCCCCCTTTCTCTCCACTTAGTAAAATTCCCAGATTTTTGTTTGGCTGTGTGTATGTGTGTGAGTGGGAGGGGTTCTTCCCTCTTTTGTGTTGTCATTAGTACGAGATTGTTTGCCAATCAGTGCAAGTGATGTTTGCTGCCAACTGCTAGAGGGATTTTTCTCCCTGGTAATTTGAGCAAATGGTCTTTAGGTTCAGGACATTAATTATATAATAAATGTTTTAAGAAAACTGTTTTGGTGTTGTTTTTTTTTGTTAAACTCATCACTTGCAGAATATTTTGATCCTTTTTTTTTTTCCTTCAAAATGAATAGGGGCAGAAAGCACATTAGCTGAAATGTATGTTAAGTTAAACAAAGCTAGTTACAATTTAAAAGCTGGGGCATGATCATATTTGCATATTTTAACTATAAACAGTTAAAAAAATTAATTAAAGCATATTGTATATTATTGATAAAGCAAATAGTATGATTAACTTTCAGCCAATATTTTCATTAGGCAACTTTGAAATGTACTTATTAACATACTAAAAGTTTACCAAGCTAGAACCCCTAGAAAAGGGTTTTTTTCAAGATGGCTGCCAAAACTTTTGAACAATCATAACTATCAACTCAAAAATGATGTTGGTGTCTATTCCTACATTTTTGTGGGGTAAAAAGTACATTAAGACAATGAATCATATTGAGCTCTTAGATAATTATGAAATTGGATTCTTGACTTGCCTTTCCCATCCATACCATAATTTGGAAGTACATACAGTATCGGCCATAATATAAGGAACGGAAACAAAATTTACAATTATTCATGTATATTTCAAAAATTAGAGCATG